>JALPQI010020248.1:0-33178 GCA_025490895.1 Thaumatotibia leucotreta
TTTCTTTTTTAGGTAAAAGAATGTTTTAAGGGGAAGGTATCACATGAAGTTAGTATCAGCATTGTGTCCATACAAAACCGGAGTGGGATGATTAATAAATATCGTGGGATATTTTTATACAAATCGACCTGGTACCATGGTACGCTCAATCAAGGCTTAAGTATGTTATGGGTACGCAGCGATATATATAATAGATAGATAAATAAACATAAAAAGAGGAAGAAGTAGACCCCTTGAAACATGGATAGCTACGATAAATAAGGACATGAAAGATGCAAATGTAACATCTGAGACAACTCGGGACAGAGTGTCCTGGCGAAGAAAGACTAGGAGAGCCGACCCCAAATGATGGGATAAGGCTAGTTTGAGAGAGATAGATAAATAAACATACTTACTCAAGTACATAAAAACATTCATGACCAAGGAAATACTTATGATAAAAATACAAATAAATGCCCTCGCCGGGATTCGAACGATGGGCGTCTAGCAGGCAGGGTCACTAAGCTACGGAGCCTTGCAAGTTTCTGTTTAATCTCTATGTTGTCGACGGACAAACCCGAAATCTAGTTTCCTAGGTTTGTCTAAGTCAAACTCTAGATTAAATGTGTATTTGTCTTAGTCAAAGATCCAAATTCAATGATGAATTTACTAGTGGGTTTCAACCTAGTTCGTATCATGCAGGTGACAAACAAGCTTATAGATACGATGGGAAACGGATAACGTTTCCAAGTACTACTACTTCGTCAGCCTCCGTAGCCTAGTTGGTAGTGACCCTGCCTACGAAGCTGGAGGTTCCGGGTTCGAATCCCGGCGAGGGCGTTATTTGTGTATGTATTCATCACAAATATTTGTTCCTATTATACATTTCGTCGTCTGGTACCTACATCACAAGGCTTAATTGAGCTAACCGTGGGACTAGATTGATTTGTTTAAGTTGTTACTAGATATTTATTTATTTAGTACGATAGGAAATACAGTTAGTGTACCCAATGTACAGTCAACCAAATGGAACCCTAGGCCACTCAGGAACCATGTCAAAGTAACGTTATCAATCAGATTGTAAGACATTTCAAACGGCTTTTCATTTTGACATGGTTCTAGAGTCGCCTAGGGTTCCAATTGGTCGAGTGTACACACAATGATTCATAATTTTCAACCTCGTAGTGACTGTATAGACAAGGTTTATGGTTTTCATTTCCGTTATGTGTATTATCTCATACTCGCCTCTGGTTCGTTTCATAAAATAACCCTGGTGTAGTTTTGCTTGTGTAATATAATAGTAAATAATAGATATTTATGTTATTTATAAGCATAGCTACACAATTATGAAATCAACGAATTTCGACAAATCACGTTTTGTGTAACGAACGAATTTCGTAGAGTGGGGGATAGAATGAGCTAATACTCGTTTGGTCTAAATGCACCTTAATGCCGTGTCAATACGAGTAGATACCTGCTGAGATATATCTGAGCACCCTAATCACTCCGAAACAAACTTTTAAAAACCTTTAATTTCTGTACTGCTTCAAAATATACTGTAAATATTTGACTTAAGTTTATTCACTGAATCCAAGTTCTTCACTTTACAAATAGCCTCAAGACTATAATTCCAACCAAAACTACATAAAAACATTTCTAAACCCCGAATCTAAACTTAAATAAGCGATCCACTGCCGCGCGGCCGAACAGTTTACACAACCCATCGGTATCTACGCAGCAATGGACATAGATTACTCATTTCTTTCCCAGTTCGTGTTTGCAGACCATTGTACATTGACGACTCAATGGGACCTTTTGTTATCGAACTGTACATGAATGCGTAAAGGGATCTTACGGAAACTGGTACTATCGACCGGGTTTGGTCCGTTGGGTTCATATAGGGTTCGCCGTTCTTTTCTTGTGAGGTGAGTCGTGATGATAGTGTTTTGTTATAATTTCAGGTGAATAAAAATTGTTGGGAAATTCCGGCTAGAAATACGTCATCGAGAAGGCTACCATGATCTACAGCCTGGCAAAAAAGAGTATAAATTTAAAAGTGGCAACATTGTAGTGTCGTCCCATTTTTTCACGCATATTGACTTGAAAGGGACGACACTGAATGGGCCCTACGGAAGACCAGCGCCGATTTCTTAGTCGGCAATATGCTGAGTTGGGTCCATTTTGTGATGCACACACCACCTACTTTCTTTTATTAATATATTTTTTTTCCTATGTTGTCTTGTTTATGTTTGTACTGTAAGCGTCACAAATAAATGTTTTTCTTTATTTCTTTCTTTCTTTTTTCACTACGATGTAGTTACTTTTTAATTTATACTCTTTTTTGCCAGGCTGTACTACTGCGATTCAGTATTAGACCTAATCTGCATCGCAGTGTGTCAGTTTCATAGAATAACTGTCGAAAACTGACTGGGCGAAATTAAACTGAATCACATGGTAGTATCTTTTATGCGTCGATTGCAAAAAAAATACAATAGTAATACTGGCATAGTATCAGTCTATTTAAGTCCACAGGTCTCTCCTATAACCTATTCGTGGGCATTTTCACTTTTTGGGTCACCCAAATAGCGTGAAGTTAAAAAAGTCAGCTTCAGTCAGTTTTGTAACGACAATTAAGCACCAAATTTCGATAGTAACTCGGTTTTGGTGTTCATTTTACAAACTACGAGTATAAGCCGTATTATAATATAAAAACGCCAATCAAGTTTAAATTCCTAAAGGTATTGTACTTAATTGTCGTTACAAGGCTGACTACAATAGCTTTTCTAATTTCACGCTAATTGGGTGTCCCTAAAAGTAGAAATGCCCTCGTATATCACGTATGGACTTAAGTGGCCATAATCGCCACTTTGCAAGCGGGTTTGCGATTGCATTAGTGTGTCCAGTATGATGACGTTACTTCCCATCATCAATCTTCTATAAACGAATGGTCAGTAACACTTCAATCTCTTAGTTGACTCTTACGACACCCACAAAAAAAGTTGGTGACAAATGTTTTTTTACAATCATCACCATACAGCTGTATGGGTTACCGTAATTTAAGCATCAATATCTATTATAAATCATAACCGAAGACCGAGTGGCCGAGGGGTGCAGGCATCAGCCGCGAAAGCTGAGCACGTGGGTTCGATCCCCACCTCGGACGTTGATTTTTCTTTGGTATGTGACATCCAATATTTATAATTTAAATAGTATTAAGTAGTGTGACTACTGGGGAAAAAATAAAAGAACAAATCAAAATATTTAATTAATAAACAATTTGATTTGTGTTTTCACAATACGTTCATATCTAGTTACATACATACAGCTGATATATCAATTCCAAGATAGAGTTTACCATAATTATTTACTTCAGCCTACGTTGAATGAGATAATGCAAACATTGTTATACATTGCCACATCTATTCTGTATAAGATGTACGCGCCAGTAAACATTCTACGCATTGTACGCATCCCATCTCGTATTCTCCGTACAAACAAAGCAATATTTGTCCACTGAACCGCAGATGCAAATCGAGAACAAAGTACATCCAACCAATTGGATCTGCGACCATATATAACATGGATGTCTAACGCCAGCTCAAAAATGCCCCCAAACACAATTGTTCAATTGTGCCAAGATGGGCAGGACATAGCGCTTTTCATAACACCGCGCATATTTCGGCGCAACATCTTTGACAAATGTTTATAGAATATAGCCAATCAAAACTTTGATGGACCAATCACAACTATGTTTAAATGGCGTTTTAAATTTTTATAGGTTGATATTGAAATTCATTACCGTGATGCAATGAAAAGGGGGTGACATTTGTCAACAAAAATTCAGGACCGTTTTTGAAAGGCAATTTAGTATGGCGTGCGGCTTCCATGTTTTATTTGTTCGTAGAATTGGATCCTTAGGCGACTTTAGAACCTTGTCAAAATAGGTCTTAGATTTTGTTATAGGTGTATAGCAAAATGTTTTTTCATCACACCTGTTCGGTAAGTGCGGCGATGCGCGCCTTAGAAGCGACATTACGCCCTTGGGCAATCAAGGATTTTTCATTCAACATTACGCGCCGGCATTTCTGTTAGAAAAATCATAAATTTAAGTCATCTCTGATTTTGAGAAATGATTTAAACCATTTTAGAGTAGTTTTGTGAAAATTGTTTTATTTACTTTTTTCTACTTCCGTACTTTTATTTGTCATTTACATGGTTGTGAACACACCTTTAAACCCCTACCTTACAGATGTCAAGATAAGTCTATATTGTCTATTATCTATACACGCAGTGCGTTTTTTGCATTTTAAGACGCCTCGTGTATATAAGACTTAATGAAATACATGGCTGCCAACCTAATTTTAAATGTCATTTCTGATGTACAGAAACCATAGAGGAGCTTTCTTTTTTAATTTTGACGTCTCCCGCCCGACCTTGATGATGAATTAGATTGTGTTTGACTGAGAATATTTCTCAAATTTACAATTTTATTTGAAAATAAGTGTGTGGTCGTAGAAAAAGTATTGTATGCAACATTGTTCAACTGAGTCAAAAAATGCTCGTGGCGTCTTTAATAACAATTTTCGGCTTCGCCTCAAATTGTTACCCACGCCACTCACCTTTTTTGACTTCTCTTAAACAAGGGTTGTATAAAATACTATTTTTACCTCACAGATGTTCCACACCAAACATTGTGTGCCACGGGCGGTACAAGAATTATGAACTCGTGTGAAGTAAACTACTAACTACATGTGAGTTACTCTCACACTCGTTCACTTCTTTCTTTAATTTCTTGTTTACCGACCTTATAATATACAAATAACAATACCAATGTACATACACAATGTACTATTAAAATACAGCGATTTACACATAACTGAAAAGTTGCATGCAAATCGAAACGACGAGCGCTGTTTAAAAAACAATTCTACTGCCTAAATTAAACATTTACATAGCTCCGAACCTAAAACATAGCTCAGAGCATAGCGTGCTAGCTTAGCTTCATTCCAAAACACTTATCACGAAAAACGCCTTAACTGAAGTTGGTACCTATTTAAAGCTGTCCATTATACAACGTGTCTCTTTCCTCTGGACAATGATTGTGATCCCGGGTAGTGTTTCTTCTCAGGAGAGCTTATGTTTAATTATGATATTAAATTAACTAATAATTTATGTTATCATCGTTAAAAATGAATATGTCATAAATAACGAAAATACATTAAATATTTAATGTTAATTAGTTATAACTCCCGAAAATAACAACAATATAATGTTACATACCTATCTCGTAGTGATCGTCAACTTATAGCAAAATAACAACGTTACAAATAATAATATATAACCATAGTGTCAGAAAGAAATGTCATTTCTATATACATAATTATTAGTTTCATAAAAATGTTCTAAATCTCCCGATCTTTTGGTTTACTAAATTATTTGAATGGATGAAAAAAATATATTTGTAAACATAATAAATCAGATTATTTTTTTCTCTTAATATAATATCACAGTCACACCTGTCAATTGCAGTGGCATGCTTAAAACATTTTTTTTCGTACATGGTGTATCAGTAATTAGTCCATGAATTTGGTGATGTTTTTATACAAAATACATAAAACAAAAACAAATTACGGTTTAACGTCATAGTCTATAAAAACTAGTTACAGAGGTTTTGTATAGGTTCAATACGTCCAAGCATGACCAGAAAGTAAAGACACATTGTATATGCAGTTATACTTTTTACGCCCTCCAAATTGCGTGTGTATTCCGGGAAACCTCTCCGAAGCAGCAAATAGGGCGTAAAAAGCCTATTTAGAACGAATTCACGCACAAAAATGACTTCTATAACTCATCCGGCCGCGGTCGAAAAGAATTGCCCAATAACTAACTCCTTGCAAGTGAAAATGGTTGATGTTAGAACAAGGTAGAGTAATCATCTCTGTTACTCCAGTTAAGGTGTAATTGGAGTGGCAGAGATAGTTGTCCGATAGTGAATTTGTATTAGGCCGCCCGGCGACGGCAGAACTAATTAATACTGTAACTCTTCCCGTGGGTGTCTTAAGAGTCAACTAAGGGATTGAAGTGTCTCTGACCATGTCATTTATTGGAGACTGATGATGAGCAGCAGCTTCAACGTAGTGGCCTATGTCCAGCTGTGGATGGAAACAGGCTAATGATGACAATGAATTTATATTCATTTTAGTCATCCAGTCAGCGAGAAAAGTATCTGATTTGCGTTTGTGGAGGCTCGAGAGTGTTTATACCCTTGCAATACAAACTCTTTTATTTATATGGATGAATCAGCTTTTTATGTCCAATTGTGCTACACTATGCAAGTATTAGTACATCTACATTCTGGTGTTAATAAACCTTCCCTTAATAAGACAAACGTGGACTGTTGCATAGTTTAAAGTAGCATAAATTTGCAAAAACCTAGAGTGACTGAGGAGACCGTATCCATGTCAATGACAAACAGAAAAAAGTTGATTCACCGATATATCTGACGATTTTACTTATAAAGAAAAAGAGGAAGCCTACAAACATGGAGCAATTGAATGAAACTATAGAAGTTGAAACGTATAGAGAGCTGAAGGAAAAGGCAGAGATTAGAATATAATGGAAATTACTCCACCGACCAGAGCCAAGCTCTGAAATAAATGATGATGATGATTGTTTACTTATGAATCCTACTGTGAAAGTTCACGGATGATCGCAGCTTCCAGTTTAATTTCAAATCTGTGATGTACAAATGTGTTTTCTCGACCTATTTATCTTGCTCCCGCAATTAACGGATTCCAGGCTTCGCTACCGGATTTCTTCCAGTTTTTTCCGGCTTTCGAAGAGACTGCTCTGATATTCATTAACAACGTGACAGGCAAGAAATACTCCCTAATTATTCATCGCCTTCGCTAAATCGTCAGACACCCCCGCCTTTTAATGGAGGAGAAAATAAAAAAGTTTTAAACATAACAAGTGAGGCGTGGTCGCCTATAAGTTATTCACGGACGGCTGAAAAGTTTTTACAAGATGAAAATTTGATTATACAGTCTGAAGCACATGAGACTGATATTTGTGAAATAATTAAGTTGTATATTGAAAGGCTTCGACCTTTTGTATTCTTCGTAAGCTTAAAATTATCGATAGATTATTTTAAGAACGGTATTTAAAAAGGTTTTAAATATCGTCTGCTTTCATTATTAATAACATTATTTTAAGCGTTAAATTTTAAATAAGTGGGTTTTTGTAACACATTCTAATATATTAACACTGAAAGTATATTTATTCAAAATCTGATTACAAATCGAAGTTAATGAAGTAATAAATATTAGATATGGGACAATGTTACTCAAATGAACCTAGTCCCTCGGTAAGCTCAATTAAGGCTTGTGATGTGGGTACCAGGCCACGATATATATAATAGATAGAATATACAAATGGATACTTAAATACATAGACACTTAGACAGCCATGACCAAGGAAAACATTTGTGATAAATAAATACATAAATAATACCCTCACCGGGATTCGAACCTGGAACCTCAAGCTTCATAGGGTCACTACTAACTAGGTTACGGAGGTTGACAAAGCTCGCCTAGGCTAAAATACTACTACAGTATATTTTAGAAGGCCTAAAAAAATCGCATTAACCCTTATAATACATAATACAGTATAAATTCTAAAAGAAATAAAGATTTCTTTTACAACCTGTATGTTTTAGCAAGGTTAGGTAACCGTCTACGCTACAACTAATCTACGAGTAGGTACAGTCGGCTTAAAGTTTGGGAAACTAATTAATAAGTTTGCAGACGTGCAATATTTTTTACTTTGATGTTAGGGTCGGCTCAGTCGGGGCAGGCGTTATCCTTTGTACCTATTAATTTAGTTATGTGGTACTACCTCTAAGGGCTGATTTTAGATCTCTAGTTAACATTATCTGTCATAAGTTTTTTGGAACAAATCAAATTATTTTATTCAACTAAAACCAAATACAGTGTGGAAAGATAAGTCGGGCCCTGGAGGTAAACTGCTTTAAATCCTTAAGTTGGCTCATTTTACTTAAAGGAGTCATTCCTTTATTTTTAAAAAGAAACATATCTTCGTTAAAAGTTTTTGAAAATTCCGGTTGTTTCATTTGAGAAACTAACCACTTTTTACGAATATAAGAAGTTTGGTATTATGTAAGAGTATCTATAATTATAAATTCTACTCAGTATATTGTATAATATGTACAAATCACTAAACGCATTTATATTTGCATCCAAAATAAATTGCGAATGTACACAGGATTGACAAAAAATAATAAGTTTGTTTCCGCCTATCGATACAAGTGCCAATTAGTAACAATAAATGACTAACATGTAAAATCTGTTTATTTAAATAACGATATTTTGTATATTTTCGAAACGAAACAAATTAAAGGAAGTTATTTAGCTATTCGCCTGATTTTCCTGTAACTTTATTTGTGGAAATGTTTCAGTCCCTATTAACCCTTTTCCGCGTGATTTCAGGGACGAATATTATTCGAGTACTTAAATATATATCTGTTGTGTTCATACACAATTATAGTTATCTTATATCCGCTATAGGGACTAGAAAAAAAACTGTCACAAAATTTCCATACTATTTTCGATACTTTAATTCCGTTACCGGCATATAATATGTGTAAAAAAATGATAACAGAATGGAGTAAATCTCGAGACATATTAAAAAAAAGTTTTTGGGACTATTTAAAATAACACTGGCCATGATTGCAATTGTAGAAACTAAAAGGCTCAAAAAAGTTTGAAAAAGCAGGGATGAAGCAAGGGGTTTGAAAAATCATGCCGTCTGCGATTCAGTTTAGGTTTGGCTTGTCGGTTTTTGACAGTTAATCTATGGAACTCACATATGAATCGCTTAATTTCAAACCCGGGTAAATCCACTCTAACAATAGAGTGCATATTTAATTGCAGTTGCCTAGTTTTTCTTTAAACTTCAACACTATTGACAGAGTGGATTTACCCGGGTTTAAAGTTAAACGACTCATATATTCAGATAAGGTCCTAAACTGAATCGAATTAGTAGATCTTGGTAGCCCTCCTGATCTAGTTTTGACTATCTCTGCAATCTATGTGCTGATAAACAAATGTTATGAAAATCGTTTGAGCATTGAAAAGTGCGCGGAAGCACGCACGAAGCGGCGGCTAGTAGCGGAAAATATTCGTGATCCGAGTTTTTACTGTTTGTTTTTTATTTGTAGTGTGTAGTGCACGACCTTTATTGTAGTTTGGTCACACGCGATTAGAAATAAAGGAAAATCTGGAAAAATCTGCACTAATCCTGCGCTCTCTTACCGTGCTTACATAAATAACATATTTTTGTGGAACAACTGAAAATGTTTTATTTTAGTACATTTTTCAGTACATAATATGGCCCTCCGAAAACTTCGGCCTGACGTAAAATGAAACACTTCTCGCACTAGCCCTTAAAAAAAGTTCCCTATCGGTCGTATTTTAAAACATTGCCACTAGTTTCGGATTTCCTGTTTTTCGCACTTGTGTCGTAATGTACTATAATACCACTATTATGAATATAAATTTTACATATTAGAATTAATATATGTGGTAAAATCAGTTTAGATAGGTTTATTTCATGAGTAATCATCGCGGTAACCGAAGAAAATATTAGTATAAATTTTAGTCATACACAATTACAGCCTATTTCAGTTCACTGCTGGACTTAGGTATCTCCTATTATATGCCTAATGCATATAGGTGCATTAGGAGGTAATACCCTAAAACGCCACACTGGGCAAACCGATTGGCGATCGCAGTAATGTGTCCACTATGATGACGCTGCTGGCCATCATCAATCATTAATAAATTAATGGTCGATGATACTTTGATCCCTTAGTCGTCTCTTACGACACTCACGGGACGAGTTGGGGTGGTGACAAAATGAATTCTCTCTGCCGTTACCACACGGTTCATAATTCTAGTAATCATTTTGACGGAACTAAATGTAATACCATAAGGCATTCTTACAAGTCACCGATTTTCATAACACCAAATATATTAGGCACTTTAGTGTTACCAAAGCGGGCCAAAGGACATCATTGAATCATAAAATCTTTTATTTATCTTGGGGTCCAGTCGTTAATATCTTTGGACCTTAATCCTGCGACCCCATGACATAGGGTATCCTAATTTGTGTTGTTTAATGGCCCATAATTTTGTGTTCTATTTTCGATGAAACGAAATAATTAGCGTTTACATTCATTCTGGAATTATAACCAGAGATCGGATGGATTTGCGACATTCTTAGTGACTTACGTAATTTTGATGACATTTAGTATGAGACGTCGCACAAAAATCCGATCTCTGATTATATAACTAATGTGAGACTCAAGCATATCGAAGTATTTTCTTTTGTCAGCCTCCGTAGCCTAGTTGGTAATGACCCTGCCTACGAAGCTGGAGGTTCCGTGTTCGAATCCCGGCGAGTGCAAGTTTCATGTATCACAAATATTTGCTCCTAGGTCGTGGCTGTATATGCATTAAAGTCTCTGTCTACTGCAGGTCCCTATATGTCGTCGCTTGGTACTCAGGTCATAAACCTTAATCGAGCTTACCGCGGGACTAGGTCGATTTGTGTAAGACTTTATTATTATTTAAGTTAGATATTGTACTAACGTACCAAGCTATTATTTTAAGTAAAGAGCGGCTTTTCTGTATATACAACTCCAATAAAAAAACTTGTCCTTTGCAAAAATAGCTCTCGGTATCAGGGAGAAACGAGAAGAAGATAATTTAATCTGAAAGGTCGAGCCAGCTTCTATTATTGTATAGAAGGATGCTAGCAACATTTGCATGAAAATGACGTTCATGTTTTCATGAAAATTAAACTTGTCTTGAGGGACAGATCTCATTATGGATCTTTATTTGATGCGATAGAAATAATTTTATTCGTATTTTACCAGTCTAGGAGAAAATATGAGGCGCATTGGCGACTTCAAAAAAGGAAGAGTTTCTCAATTCGAGTTTTTTTGTATGTCCCGTCTTAACCGTTAACCTGCCGCTAGCAGTTTTTGCACTGCTATTTAGCGGCACCTATACGGTACCTATACGGCATTTCTACATACAGATAAGCTGTGCCTTGCCTTTCAAATTTTGGATTATTTTCATTCAAAATCACGAGCTCATCCGATCCTCATCGAAAGTTTCATACAATATTTTGATTAAATATTTATCAAACGGGTTACTCACGTAATTTAAAGTTGATAATTGGTCGATATGTTTCCTGTTGTTTGTGTACTATGGAGTCCTCCATGATGAGGATCGTCTAAATGGATCGAAACATGTCGAGCAATTATTGACTGTAAATTACGTGAGTAGGTAACCCGTTTGATAAATATTTAATATGTTTGAGTCTCACGTTAGTTATAATTCTAAAAATATTTTGATTTACATAATTAAAAACAATTCACATAAGTGGAAGAGATCCCTTACAAAAGTTCGACTTTAAACCTGACTAAACTGTTCTAAATATGTGTATTCTTACCTGTGTTTTATGTACAAAAAAAAAAGAATTTACGTAAGTAATTACATACATGCAAGTATGTACGTTAACCACGACAAATACCAACCAAGTGTCTTTCGTATTTTTTAGCATAAATAATTTGTTATCACGGCTACTCCTGACCGCTGCTTAAAGAAGGGCACGCGGCCCAAGAAACCTTTCTTTCCGAATTATTCATACACGGAACCCTTGGTAACGACCGCTCATTTAAATATTTCACACCATTTGAAGTACAGATTGTATGTAAATTGAAGGCATTTGAAATTTAAGGGATTGCTTTCCTGTCAGATGCCGTAACTTTTCGCACAGACACTACTTGTGATTGGGCCAAAATAACGTTTTGATGAATTGACAGATAGGCGGTTTTATTTTGTTTTGTGTGCTTTGTTCTACTTTTTATTGCGGTAATAAGATACTGGGAGGTGGAGATAGAAGTCCGGTTAATTTTTTAAAGTTATTTATGGGCTGCCATGGTTATACTACACGGGTTACACACTCGTAAAGCAAGACTTCTTCAGGTTTTGAAACGGGAAACAATTCGTTAGAAATATTGATTAAAAAAATCCAATTATTTTTAATTGGAATCGTGTTCCGGTGGTCATTTTTAAAAACTGACGCATTAAAGGTGTTTTCATCACACCTTCGGTAACTGCGCCATTGCGCTTCGATGATGCGCGCCGTAGATGCGTCATTACGACCTAGGGCAATCAAGGATTTTCAAACAACATTACGTCGCACTAGCTTGTGCCGTGCCGGAATTTCTGTTATAAAAATGTTAATAAGTCATCCCAGATTTTGAGAAATGATTTACACCATTTTAGACTAGTTTTGTGAAAATATATTGTTTTATTTACTTTTTTTGCCTCACAGGTGTGATGAAAAACATTGTGTGTGCCACGGGCGGTACGATTTCTTATTTACCTTAATACACAATATACTATTACGTATACTTTTAAATCAAATGACTACGTAAAAGGTTTTCCAACAAAAAGTTAAATGGCACTTCACATCGATCCTCCATATAACAGAGATACAGTAAAAGCCAGCAAGACCGATCAATTCAAAAATCGAATTCAAAATGGCCGCGCCCATAAATATCTCTAGCGACACTCGCGATAACGCGGTGACGTATTGCGATATTACTGGACGCGATACGATTGACGCGCATTAACCCGGAGTTATTGATGGTCGAGGCCTGCGCAATTGCCTCTTTAGATGAATCGCACGTATGAAAATAATAAGAAAATAGTAACTTGTATTTTTTTTTAAGTGATGAAGGTAGACAACTGATCTGATGGAAAGTAGGAACTAAGCGCTACCTACCCTGAGGATTTATGTGGATTGCCTCTATCTTGTAATTAATTTACTTCTCTATAAATTATTACTTATAAATGTTCTGACTTTTTAGAGACTTTACATCTCTTGTTATTATTATTTTATATCAATTTATTTGAATGCATGTTAGTTGTACAATATACCATGATTGTTTGAAAACCGGTTCTTCTCGGGTCAGCGGTATAGGGTTAGAATAGGAAGTAGCTTTATTATACTCAGACGATTCAAAAGAGATTGTTGCTATTCCAATTTGAATAAAGAATTATTTGACTTTACTACACTGGCTATCTTACCCCCAAACCGAAACGCAGTAGCACACTAAATAATATATCTATAATCGATGCTTCAACTCCGGTTCAAGTTAGATTGGGACCCTTCCCGGCAGGTGGCAGATCTGTCGCGGAATTCAATTGTAGGGGTCGTAAAACGGGTGCAGTGGTAAGTTGCATTCTCATTAACATTCCGAGATTTTCGGATTACGACTTGGTTGTAAAACAATTGATAGTGTTTTCGTCACAGTAAGTCGGGTAACTGCGTTGGTATTATTTACCCCCTTTATTCATACAGTCAAGTGCAAAAATAAGTATCGAAAGAATCCGCTCATAAATATGTTACGACGTTCTTATTACGCAGAATTAGAGTGCACTGGGACATATTTTTGAACATTTTTGTATACACCTTATTTTGTCTTTGACTGTAGATACACGTCTCCTAACTTACCAAGTCGATGAGTATCGGTTTTCTCTTTCGCTCTTATAGACATATTGATAAGACCGAAAGGGACAACGGTTGGCGACTGCATTAGGTCCACTATGATGAATTGATGACGCTGCTGGCCTTCATACATTTTCATAAAATGAATGGTCAGTGACACTTTAATTACTTAGTCGACTCTAACACAAGAGGAATAATTTAAAAAATATTGATTAAAATGTTGTCGCTTGTGAATTAAATACATGCTTTATTTTGTCACCACGATTTCCTTAAAAACCCTTTTTCAGTAGGTTTTTATTTATGAGCGGTCTATACTACGCGCCTTCTTTTTGAACATTTGCCGCACAACTAACAAGTCGATTTGCCAAGTTAGAGTCTGCGCCAAAAGTGAAGGCATCTTGCATTCAGTCACGCCCATACATCTCACAGGCCATCACATTCCGAACCATCATTGTTATAACTTCAAAGCCAAATCGCTGCGATACTTACCCAACCTCGTATCTGCACCACTCAATTGATAGAAAACATATCTATATTCCGAATGAAAGAAAGGTGAAACTCCCATGAATTTATTGCTGTATATCCGAGTTTAAGTACAAGGACGAAATTTGACTTCGTGTTCTGATTCTACAAAACACTATTTATTTATTTATTTATTTAATACATCTACGACTAACAGCTGACAAGCCAAAGCGTTACAGATGGTAAGATAAAAAACACTAAGCAATAATAAATTGATCAGTACAAGAAGCTTATGTTAAAAATAACATACATAATTATCACATTTATGTTACTGTTTCACAAAAACGCAAGAATTCTTTTTTAAGTTCTTATCGTAGTCCTTGGATCTCATTGAACTAAACAAGAAATGTTAATTACCTGAAGATAAAAGCACACTCATACGTTATTTTGATAATGTATTCATGTACAATAACATGGTGGAAAACGCTATTTAGTACCGTGTCTAATGTACTACGAGTATTGTAACACTGTTTTGATAATGATTTTATAATTCTAATTAACATGCACATACTTAAGTTTCTTTGTACCGTTGCCGACCAACCCCTATCTAGTTGTATCACATGAATAATAACACCCTTATGAATATTGCATATTTCTTTTGTATTTTAATAAGTCGGTTAAGTACGTGATATTTAATGTTCAAGTTCCGACACTTACATGGTTAGGAGTTGTGAAATGCCGTTTATATTCAGCTTTATAGTCAAGTTGAAATCACAATCGTATTGAGCGACCTAAATAAAAATCTATTTTTAAGGTATTTAATAAGAAGATATTGAATTGGCTATGTAAAGTTTTCTGAAGGTATGAATATTATATTTTTCCCTAATAGCCGTCGTATTAACCTCTTAAACTCCTATTCCATAAAAAAATGCAGAAAGATAAATTCAGACGTACGCCTGCAAATTCAAGGGATAATAAATTGCCCTACAATATATCATCTGTACAATAATTGCTCTCTTAAAGTTCTAAGATTCAAGACCCGCTGTCCACTTCAAATCGGCAGAACAAATACAAAAATCGCTACCCCAGTAACCTCACTTGACCAGTTATAAAAAAGTGCCCCAAGAGAAGAATCAAGGTCCAAAGAAAGTTACAGACTTACTTAACTTGGACCTTCGGGAGCGGTGATTATAGGTAAAAAGCTTAATCTTAAGAAAACTCTTGATTACTTAGTGAAGTTTTTTCTGAGGATTCCAGGTTAATTCTAAGGAGCTTCGCTATTTAATATTTGGCGATTGCCGTGGGCGGCAATACCTGTGTAGTGTACTAATTTGTGTAATTAGGTAGGCATTCAAGTTTATAACAAGATTTTTCCAAGAATATAGAGGTTATACTCTATTATTTTTCATTTTTAGTACAGTAAATCACTTCTGAAGAAGCGAAAATCGTTCATAGCTTGTTTTGCACAATTTTAACATTTTCAGAAGTGTATAAACTTTACGATTTCTGGTAAATATTAGTTGTTATAACAACCTATTAAAGCTAACGTGCTTGTGCAATGCTTCTATTCGAAATTGCGACTTTTTTTGGTACTTAGTAACACTTGTTCAACTGTCCAACTGATGAAAACTATATCATAATACTATCTTTATTTCTCACTTTACTACTACTACTCACGTAACCTCCTTCAAGATTGGTAATAATATCTTCATAATTAGTTCGCAATACATGACAGGCTATTACAGACTCGATCTCATTGAGTCCCATGAAGAATCATCAATGAACGCTCAAGCATCCAACCACTTCGTTAAACCTATTCCGTGCAATCCGCACCTCCTCATTACCGCCCCGTTCGGGATGAATGACATGCAGACCGAATTACTGTAGAATCTGGGCCGCAGGCCGCGGGCCTCACTACCAGACTCATACGACCCAAAAGGTTATATATCTCTATAAATCCCTCAGGCGTATATGACCTTTTGACTCCATGCGGTGGCAAAAAGGAATTATGAAAGTCTTAGAACAAAAAAGACGTATGTCGGGAGAACTTTGTACTAAGTTTCTAACGCTTTGCTTGTGGGGATATAACATAAGGGGAGTATGTAAATGATGGGCACTTGGTGAATTAACTATGAGTTCGGAGCTTAGTAGCTTAATTGTTATGAATATGAAACGTCTTTGTCGTTGATATTTAGACTCGAAGTAACTTGTACATTAAACAATATAATGGAAATCAAAACGCTTTGGATCTATTGTTAGGAAGAACATACTTATTGAATCTATTTCTTAATGGTCATTGTGTATTTGTTGAGTGTAAAATCTCCAGTTAGACTCTAGTCTAATTGGAGATTATTTTGAACTAAGGTTGCTAACAAATATCTGACAAAACCTTAGTTCAAAATAATATATAAATATAACATACTTTAATGTCCTTCATTATATAAACCCTTTTAATCATGAGATATGTACTCAGTTTATAATGTAGTTATAGCCTCGTCCGGCCCATCATACTCAGTTTGAGCTATTGGAATTTAAACAAAGTCGCTTATCCTTTGTTTTACATTTTACATAAAACAAACAGTTTGAGTATAACCTCAATCTAAACAGGCTTTTCATTCATAATTTGACAAAAATCGAATATGCCCTTTAGGAATCACAATGGGCAGGACGAGGATAAATGTTTCTTTTTTAATTACAGATAGTGTTTTTTGTTTGATTATTCATAAAAGTCTACTAAAGATACTAAATCAAAGATTAAAACCACCATTTCAATATCTCAATGGACGCACTATCAACCGAAATTCAATAACAAAATACCGCTCCGACCCTTTTTTGCAAATGTGTCTTAACCTGCGGTAATACAATAATTCTCTCGCACGCCCGAAGGCACCGCCTGAATTCCGATGGCAAATATCAATTATCTCCCGGGAACGAGTGCCAAATAGCGTATAAGGCAATTTAAAAAATTATATCCACCCGTTTTATTGAGTTTTCGGATCTGCACTTTCGCTGTGAGAATTTATCTTGTGCTTTTCTTTTGTGGATTGGGTTATGCTGCCTTTATTGGTAATTTGCTATGTTTTATTTAGATGTTCAAACTCTATTTGATTAGTTTTTGTGTCTGTGGTGGTATTTCTGACGCGCATTTGAAAATTATGATGTTCTTTTTTTATGTAACAATTTTTATTATCTTGTAGCTCTGCCTTATCTTCATTATCCATTTTAAATATCTTCTTGATAACAGCGTTGACATTTGTTCATCTAATAGTGATATCTTCAGGAAGTCTTTTTTAAAAACAACCTAGTCTCAGCTGCATCCGTAAGTAATCGAAATGCTTCAGTCTCTTCAAAGCCTTACATCCTTTTAAGACACATCTGCTTGCAAGCAAGAATTGCTAATAACAATGAGGAATCGAAATGCGAAACACGATGGCTAGGTATGCGTCATAAGGGTTAAATGACATGGCAAGAGCGAATCGGATTTAAGCATGGTAGGATCCGTGTACTCAAGTAAAGAATAAACTTAAGTATCTTCAAGGTACGTGTGCATTGAATAGTAAGTAGAAAATTTAGCAAGTTATAGTGGCTTAAAACACTAGTGAACTTTAATAATCTTATAAAATAATTGTGCGGCTTATATGACGGACACATGTCTCGATTCCGTCGTCTCAAAAGATAAATTTTTGGCAACTCGAAAGCACCATTTGATATCGATTTCAGCGTGATAGTTATTATGATTTTATGACCTTTTACAACAATACCGTGTTCCTTTTAAGATTACGTTTGTCTCTAGTGTATTTTTTAAAACTGAGGGACATGGTGACTGTAAATCCATCCCAGTGAATGTGAATTTACCTGTGTCTCTATCCGATACCCTCAACGAGTCCAGTAATTATAAGCTGCAGATAGCTCAGTATGCTTAGCACATGATTGGCGCGACAGTATCTCGCCGCGAGATAGTCTATCCGTCCCTCTTTTGTTAATACAGCTAGTGAAGGACGGGACATCTATCTCGCGGCGACATACTGTCGCACCAATCATGTGCTAAGCCTGCAGATGGCCCTTTTGATTCACGGAACCCTAAAAATAGTCGCATACCCTGCTCTCAGGACACATGTGCTGCTGGAGTGCCGCGCTCGTAAAGCCGGGTGCATTAGTAGATTACATCGATATAACGCGAGAATTTAAAATGTACGGGATATTGTCCCTGGGAGGCTGAATTCTCGAAGAAACGGTGCGAAGGATAAAATCAAAGCTTTGCCTGTCTCGAAGAACAAAGTTGGATTTGCTTTTAACGAGGTTATTTTTTATAACATGCTATTTAATAATGTACCAGTGTATATTGTTATTTTCGTACTTAATTAAACGTTATTTCCTTCTTGCTTGGCAGATTGTTAAAAAAAACATGGTTTTTATTTGTTTAGAGTTGGTGAACTAAATCTTTGTTTTGTTATATACGGCCAATAAAGAGAGTTGGAAATATTTATGATGTTTAATGATTACGTTACTAACAAAGTACGAGTTTAGTCGCAAGAATGATTTCGATTATTAACTTAGATGTAATAAATGAAGGTATGTTATAATGTATTATGCCTTTGTAATATTTAATATCTGAGCGAAGACGGAGCTTAACTTTTATTTGTACAAATGAGTAATATGTGTATCATTACGACAATATTAACGTAACGATATTTTCATTCGTCTGCCCTTTTGACGTTCTAGGTCTGCGTAATTTGCAAGGCTTACGCTGGCATGGAATGTAATGTAGAAATAATTAAGTTCTCGAGAAACGTATATTTACCCCATGACTTTAATTTTTTTTTGTTTCTTTGTTGATAAAGATAGATCTAGAGGCACTAAAATAAAATCTTAGTTTAGTGTTGCTTATTTTTCCGGTGTTTATATCCGTTGACCTGATGTAACACATTAAGCGGCAAAAGTAAGATAATCTATATTTAATCTTTTCCCTGAAATTTATTCTCTAATATTCTTCCACATTTATGGACGAATGTCTGCAATATCTCCAGTTAAACTACGAATACCGTATTACTACGCAGTTTTGAGCGCGCAAGTATACGAGCCAAATTCGAGGATCAAGTCTTCACCATGATTCCAACTTGGAATTTTATCCCGAAGTTTTATTCTTGTACGAAACTTCACCAAATTTGGCACCAGCTCGAAAAGTGAAATTTTATGTTGTGTGCTCTGATCTCTTCAGTTTTCCGAGTTCCAGAATGTTATAAGGACCGTGAAATATGTCTGTAGCTAGTAATTCTGGAAAGTGCTCCTATGTGAACAAAGTAGTGGAATTAGATATTTGTTCGAAGTCGTATTGATGTGGTGCAGCGCGGTCGTAGTCGTGCATAGTTTAAAGCTCGGGTTTACTGCGTCTCTCGTGTTTGTTTACCTCAATTGTTTCAGCACAATGTAATTCCATAGTATTATGTATTATTGTGATTTCACAATTTGCTATCTGTTAAGTGATTACTTTCAATGTACGGATTGTTTTATATACCTTTATTCATCTAAGTTGCGTGAATGTTAATTTTTGTTTTATTTTATGAATATTTCATTTCATTTAATGTTTTAACTTACGTCCTTCGACGTATGCCGCTTTCAATCCTGAAGATTGAACATGCTTTAATATTCTTGTCAACATTTTGTTTTTGTTTTCATGAAACAATCATCAAATGTCCACCACACCTTATTATTGGGATATTTCTATGTATAGCTAGCTACATATTCTCTGATGCTTTTGAGGCCGTCTGTTGAATCAATCGCCTACTTTCCAATTCATTTTCACTAGTTTTTCAACGGCTTCCGACATTGACTATCGACCATTCTCTCTTGACGCTGAAATCTCGCCGAAACATGTAGCCACCCCGGACACGCAAAATGTTCGCACGCGATGCCCAGCAATTTATAGGCGCTATACAGGCTGTATAGAAACCGTAATAGCTGCTTAGCACGATGCATACAGCTAGATAATAACCGTTACGTTCATCATGCTTCGTTATGCAAACTGCCTCTTTAATTACAGCCGGTCAGATGTGTGGTGCGGTGCGAATATTTGATCATGTGATAACGCTGATTCATCATCATTATTGAGCGGAAGATTTCTGATCTTCCTCAAAGTATGCGTTCAGATTTCATCTTTCTTTACCCTCTTGTCTCACCGGCCATCAGAACGCCTCCTCGGGAGTTCTAAATTAATACGTATACCAAATGCAACAACGTCTGAAGTTCTGAAGTGGGATTTGAACCTACGTTGTCAGCTTTTACGGCTGATACCTATTGCCAACACTTCTCGGTCACCCGATCGTAAGGAAAAGGTTCTCAAGGAACGGATATGTGCAATATCAGATAAGGTTATGTGACTGTAACTGGACGTAATTATGCAAAAGGGAACCAATCGACACGATTGTCATTTTAAAGATTGACTTTGTGTCTTGTGATTTAAAGTGTTAATTAGAATGAAAAATTCATGTGGGTTTGTTCCCTTTTGCATAATTACGTCCAACTTTTCTTGGTGATTTTTAACCACGTGTTGCTGTCGTCTCCAAGAGATCTTCATTTTATTAAAACTATGCAACGGATGCGGAACTTGATGTGTTTTTAAATAGATAAAGTAATTCAAGAGGAAAGTTTTCAAGTAGAATCATAAATAATACCCATTCATATTTCAATTGTTTTATATTGTAAACCCATTAATATTATACTTCTTCATAATATGTATGTTTCCCTTTCGTTTCTCGAACAAAAGAAATCCTTTGCTTGTTTTGTCCTCTTAATATTGATTTTTTGCCATCATAGGCCCACTCTATTGAACCGGGTTTATGATACTGCTTCATTTATAATTCATATTGTACAAAAAGGTTCTTTAGTGTGATACCCTCCGTTTTACCCTTCACGCGAGCGAGCCCTCGTTAATCCTTACTTTGTATTTTGCAACAATTTTCAAATAGCTACTTGGCATTTAGATAGGTGTTGTGTTTATTTAGAAAAAGTTTTATAGTTAAAATTATAATCATTGGATGTCATATAGGTACCAAAGAAAAATTAACCAAGATCACCAACGTCAGAGGTGGGCATCCAACCCATGTACTCAACTTTCGCGGTTGATTCCTGTACCGCTCGGCCACTCGGTCTTTGTTCTTTTATAGTTAGTTATTTCTTTGAAACTCGCTTGTAAATTAGGTATTAACATATTGTTTTTCTGTAAGTTTCAGCCGGGTTCGGACAGTAGTAAAGGTAGAAAAAGTAGAAAGGTATTCTTTTTTTTCATATTGGTTTATTAATATGCGGCCGAAAACTTTATGGCATATTATCACTTCCCAAACTATTATTCCAACAGTTTCTTATGGTAGAATCATCGCAGAGCAAACCAACGTTACGCAGACGTACCTTTCGCATATTATCATTTTCCAACCTAACCAGAACCTAATTGTCAAATGAAAATTCGGCCAAATGAAAGTTAGCAAATAATAATTTGATAAATGTCGTGCGGAGTGAATCGTCTGCCATAACTTTGTTGGTTGGTAAGTAAAATCATGCGAAAAAGATTTCGGGGAAATAGCAGTACACCAAACCGACGTAACAGAAACTTGAAATATTCCCAACTTTTAAGATCTCTGCCCACTATACCGTACCATACCATGACCGTAGCATGAACGCATCAAACAAAAAACTATTCTTTGTATCGAAAAGTATGAGACTATGGCGCTACTCACTAGGACGTTCCGGCGCCGGCCAATACCGTCTCATTCTTTTCCATACAAATAGTAGTTTTTTGTCTGATACGTTCATGCTACGGTCATGATATGTCTTAGCACAAAACTGCAGTCTCTTATTACCTCCAAAGACGCTCGAACCAGATTTTTTGATTATCCAATTTCGGACTTTGTTAAACCGGCTTACATTATTCACGATCGAAAGAGCTTTCATTGACTATGGAAAGTTTCTTCGAGTTTCCATGGGAGATGATTAAAATTACTTGGTAATGATTTCCGGAACGGAAATGGCCAAAATTATGTGTTTTGGAGGTACGTTGAAAACTTTGACTACTGATTTAATAAATATTTTGTTGTTACATTACATTACGAAGTTGTATCCAAAATGTATTATGTATTACATTACTTTAAACTGCACTTCATAAGTCTGTATTTTTGTTTTCATTTTTTTTATATGTATTCTAATACCTAACAGTATTAGAATACAGTAGACCAGCGCTGGCTTTGCTTTAAAAATGCTGAGTTTTGGCCATTTCGAGACAAAATTTTCGTGTTTACTGTTTTGTTTTGTTTCTACTGTGTCTCGAATAAACGTTTTTTCTTTCTTTCTTTCTTTTTTATTATTTTTCTTTTCTATTTACTACCGTAGCTTATTAACGGGGTGTCACGTGCGAGTTGCTGTATACAAAGTTCAATAATTTCATAGGTAATATAATAAAAACAACTTACTAATGTTTTCGGAACCGGATGTTGCTCCTGATTTCGTACTTTAAATTTCGAAACTTCGAAGAGTATTTCAGTAAACAAATATGAATAATTCATAATTCATTACATTTTAATTATCGTATTACAAAGTTTAGGTAATGGAGAAGACAAGAAGCTATTCGTCTGAAATGTACTACGGTAATATCTACGGATTGCGTCCCTGTCAGACTTATGTATAAATCTGCAAGTGTAACAGAGATGCAACATCGATCGTGGTTCGGAGTAGGCCTTCTACTAAGCGACAATGTACATAATACATATATTATACTTCAATAGAAAACATCTATAACTAAGCTACAAATAATAAATAATATAAAAAATAAATATCCTGGGACACTTATACACAGATCGACTTAGTCCCACGGTAAGCTCAATTAAGGCTTGTGATGTGGGTACCAAGCGACGATATATTTAATCGATGTGTTAGTTTTTAGTAAAACGTCCCACTTTGTCGCTTACCGTAAAGACGAGATTTCCTTGTATCTTCATATGAATAAACTGACAACGCGGCTTTATGGCAAACGACAAAGTGGGACGTCTTACTAAACTCACTCACATATAGATACTTAAATACATAGAACGCCATGACCAAGAAAAAAATATTTGTGATAAATAAATACACAAAGAATGCTCTCGCTGGGATTCGAACCCGGAACCACCAGCTTCGTAGGCAGGGTCACTACCAACTAGGCTACGGAGGCTGAATATTTTATTTTATTTTTGACTGAATATTTGTGTAAACACAGAAAATGTTCTCGCCGGGATTGGAACCCGGAACCTCCAGCTTCGTAAGCACTACCAATTAGACCACGGAGGCCGTTAAACAACCAGGTATACGGTCAGTGAACTAATAGACAACGATAATTCCTTAACTACTACACATAAATCTGCATCACTCCCTGATGACCCATACACACATATACACACGTATACATACACATACTCATATAGCTGTCCAGCCACCATTGTTCGCCGTTATGCGTTCAGATAGACCACTTCGCATAGAGTCCGCATAAGCAAATTCATGTAGCTCGTACACGTTATTAATAAATCGTCGGCTGACAACCAAAACTCACTATAAAAACTGTCACTACTCTTAACAAACTCTTATGTCAGTATTGAATCAGAACTGGGATAGGAGCTATATTTCAAGTAGGTATTTGTTACTTAGTGAGTTTTGCTTGTCAACCGACGAAATGCAATACACATTACAAAAAATGTGAAGTGTGAGTAATTAGTAGTAATGAATAGTATGCATGAAATCTGTAGTCCGGACATTTTGCGCACATAGATCATAACAGCAAAATATATATTTATTTTTTAATTAAGGGTTCTCATTATGATGCATGTTCATCCTAATAGGAGATTAAAAAATTGTTTTAGTTGACATCTTAATTGAAAAGTGTTGTCTCCAACAAAAACCACGAAGTTTAAAAAAATGTCGTAGCTATTTCTTCCTTTTAGTTAAGATGCAGGAATTGGATTACTGTTTTTATGGCGTTTTTTTTTAAGATTCACAGATATTTGTTTTTTTTTTTATTATGGCCGGGAATACATTACAGAGACGGAGGTATAGTAAGGAATGAAAGGTGAATCTCATTCCTGAGTATAGCTCCGTCTTTACAATTTATGTAAGAACTTACAGGCAGGGATCAAAGCATGTTTTTTAGAAAAACCTCGAAATAGCCCAATATCTTAAATGTTTTATACTCTTAATGTTGTATTCAATATTCTATATAATTAACAACATCGTATTTTTAAATTACTCCATTAACAATGAATTTATAGACAGTGCGTGAGCTATTAGAAAAACTTTTAGTTAATATACTTGTCTCGCTCACCTCATATAGGTATGCAAGAAGAGCGAGCGAGACAGGTAAACACCGTTGGTTTTTCTAACGGCTCGCGGATTGTACCGAGGAACAAAAAAACAGTTCTTCTGTATTGATAAAATACCGGTATCCGATATCTACTCTCAAATGTACAGCCTGGCAAAAAAGAGTAGAAATTAAAAAGTGGCAACATTGTAGTGTCCGGTCTGCTCACGCATATTGATTTGAAAGGGACGACAGTACGATGTTGCTACTTTTTAATTTCTACTCTTTTTTGCCAAGCTGTAATCGCAGTCTAACCGGTAAAATCTGTGTGCTTAAGCTTGCATATTCTATAACATGATGGAATAGTTAGTGCATGCTCTATTATTGTGGAGGCGAGATATCTCGTCTTACCTTCTGCCTTCTGGCCTAATTCCAAGGATAGGGTAAGGTGGGGTAAGACTCGCCGGGGGAAGAAAACACCCTACTTGTAGCCAAATGAAAAAATTAAAGCAGCCTGAAGTCGTCACTATCGTTTAAAATCGACACGAGCTACGAATTTATTTTTCGCTCGTGTATCGTACGACGTTTTTCAGTACCTACCTACAGATGGTCCGAAAATTCGACCTAACAAGAAATGAACCACTTCTCGCACTAGTGCGTAACAAAAGCACCATCTGTACTGAAAATTACATTCTATTATAAGGATTACTCATGCATACTTAAATTGTAGGCATAATTGATTTAAACTTTTACGATTATCACTCGTATTTTAAAGACAAACGGGTTTAATCGCGTAAACTTACGTTTAATTATATCCTGACGTTTCGGGCATGACGTTACACCCGTGGTCGTTGACAGACTAACGCAGGTAACATCATGCCCGAAACAGGATATAATTAAACGTAAGCTTACACGATTAAGACCCGTTTGTCTTTAAAATATGACATATTTAAGTTGAGTGCAATTAACACTTAACCCCATGTATATCCCTTTACTTGTGATTTGTGTAATAACTTAGGTAATTACAATATCGACTTAATTGTTTTTTCGACCCAATTGAATTAGTTTGGGTAAAATATGAGCCTATTGTGACGGCTACCTAATCTACCTATAGTGGCCCGCCATACTTCTTCCCGCTTTTTATCGCCCAAAAACACTGTTTCTGTATCCACCAGTGAAATAACCAGAAGTTGTGACATGGAAAATATACGAACATTTTTTTGTAAATTTCCCTTTGCAATGTAAATGACAAAAGTTTTTAATAGCGTTCCTCTTGAACTCCTATAAATACTTCACAATTTACAAAACTTCGTTATATCTTTGTATTCGACATTTTTAATTTTTACGAAATCTCCCGGTCTTGTGACTTTGCGACAATATTCTCTGGATTTGCTGCAAGTCGGGAACTGACAGCGATTTATTTTATTTTATTTATTTTCATATTAGCAACTATCCTTACAGGTTAAACCTAATACAGTAGTGCCTAAACTAATCTTAAATACCTAATTTTATCCTAATTCCTTACATAATAACACAGTACATATCAACATATTTTAATAAATTTTTCTTTATTCTTTTCGATGGCTAAATATGCCTTTATACTGGGCCTTTATACCGGGCCGTCACCGAGTAGTAAACCACTCGTCGTACACTACTGTAATATTATTATTTTTTAATTAAACTTAGAGCATATGACATAGGGCTTCTCATTCAATATTTTGCATAGAGTTCAGTCGCCGGTGAGTTGTTATAATGTGCGAATACCTTATAATTTCACCCGCTGCCGCTCGTGCCCGGCGCCTGCGTCGCTTATCCGCCGTCCGCTGTACTCTAATTAAATTCCCTTCAAGTTTCGCGGGTGACGACTCCTCGCTAAGTCGGAATTGCAATTTCTTTTTAAACTCCATAAGTTACATTTTAATTTAATTACAGAGGTCGTTTATAATTTTCGAAGTAAATTGGTGAAGTTCAGTTATTTACTGGCGTGACAATAACTGGCTGGTTATCGTTTAGAATTCGGATAACTCGGGGTATTCAGGGTTGCCTATCTGGGGTAATTAGATATGGTAATCGACGAAGTTGGTTTTGTAACTTTAGTGAGACTTGTTCAACATGTGTTTGTTGTTAATGTGTTCTAATTGGAATGGAAGAAACCAAGTAA
The DNA here is from genome assembly GCA_025490895.1 of Thaumatotibia leucotreta. Taxonomy (NCBI): domain Eukaryota; kingdom Metazoa; phylum Arthropoda; class Insecta; order Lepidoptera; family Tortricidae; genus Thaumatotibia; species Thaumatotibia leucotreta. The sequence goes on from JALPQI010020248.1 coordinate 26,520, forward strand.
CTAATTAGACTTTTGGATGCTTTTAGACTTTTTATTATTTTTTCATTTGTACAGTCACCATCAGATAATATCGGATGGCCAGGGTGCTCAAAAATATCTGAGTTAGCCTCTATTGTAATGGCGTTAGAGTGCATAATAAGATTCATATATTATTTGTGTGCTGTGGCAAGAATGTTAACAATAACATGAGAATCCTAGTAGCTTTACTATAACAAGATTACTAATTCGCTTAAAAACTACATGATCAATAGAATCATATTAAATTGCTTTAATAATAACATAATAGATAGCGGCGGTAAAACGAAAAATTGTAACAACCCTACCATCCCAGTCAGCCTCCGTAGCCTAGTTGGTAGTGACCCTGCCTACGAAGCAGGAGGTTCCGGGTTCGATCCCGGCGAGGGTATTATTTGTGTATTTATTTGTCACAAATATTTGTTCCTTGCTATCTTTCTATTATTTATATCGTCGCCTAATTCTTACATCACAAGCCTTAATTGAGCTTACCGTGGGACTAGGTTGATTTGTGTAAGATGTCCCAAGATATTTATTTATTATTTATTAACCTAAGCATCCTAAGCTTTAGCATAAAATTTAGGCAGGTATATAAGAGATAAATCATATAAGGCCTACCTAGATGAAAATGTGTAGTAAAGATGACCGCCTATATACCTATATCCTACTCTGTCAAGTTCAGGGGATATACTGCCAATCAGTTTAAAAACTTCAATTCCTAGTATTCCCACTTATTGACCTAGGGAACAGGAAATAGTTGAGCTTAAAAAGCTGTATAAACAGTGGGCCTTATTAAGGTATTTTTTATTTATGTAGTTTGACATGTGTGTCTCGATCATGTTCAAAAGTTAAAGGTTTCCGGAAAGTCCAGCATTTTCATACTTATTTGTTATGTGTTATAGCCGGGTCAAAAATTATTTCGTTGTCTTAATTTGTGTTCCTAAAAACGTGAAGCAGTGGTGATTTTTGTGTGAGATGATGTTTTGTTTTCAATTTCTGAAATATAGATTAAAATGAAAAAGAAATACATAATTTTAGCGTGAAAAAGAAATACAAGTGCACCGGTTATTTTTTATATACTGAGTCTAAAAGCGTGATAGAGTGGTATGAAACAAGACAACGAAAAGAATTTTGACCTAGCCCCTGCGACGAACTTTCTATTCATTTATATTTATATCTATTATACATGCAATTTCACAGCATTACAGAGATCCAAGGCACTGTGTAACTTAGACACAGTTTAATAAATACAATAATACACTTGGCAAACAAGTAAGAACAAATTTTCACATCACAGATATCATTCATATATAAAAATATAAAAAAATGAAGGTAAAGGTACCGATAACTTTATGTAGGTACACGTCTGTGACAACTCACTAATCCAAATGAGAAATAGGCACCGTGGCCTAAATAGGTAAGTCAGATATTTAAAGTCACTCAAAAAATTCTTTATAAATCCAAACGTCAATTCGTTGACTTCCAGTAGGTCATCCAATCCAAATGAGAAATAGGCACCGTGGCGTAAATAGGTAAGTCAGATATTTAAAGTCATTACTCAATGTTCTTTATAAATCCAAACGTCAATTCGTCGACTTCCAGTAGGTCAACTATTTAAAGCCGAGCCTTTTAAAAGCCGACCCAGAAACTGCAAACTATCATAACTGGAATCGGCGATGGCTGCAGAACTGTTCTGCCACAATGGCCCGCGAAAGTTGGCATCTAAATGCACAGAGAGCATTTCGACGCCTAAACGTGGAAAGTTGTATAAGTTTTAATATGGTTTCCTATACTCTGTTTGTTTTGTAATTGGTTGAATATACGTGGTTTCGGAATAGATTGCAGTTTGGAATATTGTTACTAGTTTATCATAGATCAGAATAGTTTGACGATGCGACATTTTATTTTAAAAAAAAAGGTAAAAACACTAAGCCCTTTATTCATAAAGGTCTCCTAAGCATTGTGTAACCCTTTCGCTCTTATAGACATATTGATGAGACCGAAAGGGACAAACAATTCTTAGCGACTTGTTAGTTAAAATGTGTTGTTTCTTTGTCTGACACTTTGACACTGGTATTTATGAGAAAGAGATAAAACACATTTTTATCGAAGTACGCAGGCATATGGATCTGGGCCAACAGTGCGATTTTCCTGCGAACGATATTTCCATAAAAATGGCGGATGAAATTGTTGTTATGGCCGTCGCGTTCTTTTTTTAGACGATTCCTATGCTATGCTGTTTCATTGAAATGGAATTTGTCCACTTAAATGCCACTTACTACTGCTGCTACTTATGTCATTTTTGGGTATTTTCAGTAATAAACGCTTACGCTTTGATGAGTTTTTAATCTTAAATTCGCTACACAATGGTTGTCAGAAAGAGATTTTTAGCGATAATGCCCTATGTAGGGTTCATTAAAGCCGGAGATAGATTTTATTTTTATAATTTTTGATATTGTACATATTATGAGATTATGACGATTCGCAACTTTAGTGCTTATTGCTAAGCCTTATTATACAAGGAACCGTTGGAACCTGCCGCTAAATAACTGTGTTTGCACTGCTGTGTTTTGGTTTGGGGGTAAGATAGCCGGTGTAATTACTGACATAGATAGAGGCAATCCATCTAAGTCCTCAGGGTAGGCAGCGCATAGGCGATTTTTTGATCGGTATGTCCAGTTCCTTTCCATCAGGTGGGCTGAGGGCTCAGTTGTCTATCGTCGTCACATAAAAAAAATTGGCTTTGTTTGTGCAATTATGTAACGTTATTTTGACCTTCACATTCACAACGATTGAACTCACTATATGTCCAATAACGTATCCAAAATATTTACGTATTTTCTTAACACGTCCAACCGAATAGCACATTAGAAACAGGCGGCGATACACCAAACCCGTCACCAACTAAAACGTAGTAACTCCACTTTGGATACTATTTTGATCCGACGTTTTTCTCTTGATACGTTTCGGAAGTCGTTCTTCGAAGGTCTCGTCTGCGGCGGATGGCCCATGTGTCGGTAATTAGTCAAGTTCCCTTAGCAGTCATTGTCTGCGTGATAAATAAATGAAGAGTTTGGGCAGAAAATAGAGCTACTGTCACACTTTGGAGTGGTTGTGGTTCTCGAACATTTATAACCCTCTGGTTTAACTTAGGAAAACACCCAACTATGGTCCAATCACTGATGTCATATATACCATAGATCAAGCAAACGTATCTGATCGTATCTACTTAGCGTGTCAAATGAACTCAGTGAAATCCACTGAGTTGTCCATCTTTAATCGCAGCTTGCAGCTTTCGGGCGTCAAATTTTGTAAGTTGAAGTAAACAAAAACATTAATAATGCCTCCTTAAGTAATATTAATTGCAACAACACAAAAAAATATGAATACTCAAGGGCCTGAGACATATTTAAAATCATAGGCCAGCCAGTCGGCCAGCACCCGCTCTAGCAGAGCGCAAGCCCACAGTACACGTCGGGCTTTGGTCGCGGATACTCCATGATGGATCCTCTAAATGGATCGAAACATGAAGTTAACGTGAGTAACCTGTGTGAAAATATTTAGAAAATATAGCTACTGTCAGACTTTGGAGTGGTTGTGGTTCTCGGACATTTGTAACCCTTCGGTTTAACTTAGGAGAACACCTAACTATGGTCCAATACTGCAACTATGGTCCACAATTTTAACTACTAAGCGTCAGAGGAGGTCACTGAATGATGGAGGATACTTGTATCAATACAAGCAGAATGAGTCATACCGCCAAAAGGCCGCGAGTTTCTGTCGCTTACAAGATATGCAACCTCCCCTATTATACAGAAAGATGCCAATACTGACCGTAGTTTAGTTAGCTTCATTAAAAATACAATTTACGTTAGAAACAGCGTATAAATGTATTATGTATGTATTGAACATCGCAGAATCTCCTGTTTGCCTCGAGGTTCCCAATAATTTTTAAAATAAACACGTTTTCTTTAAGTCGGATCTTTGAATTTGGCTTCGTGCCACGTAGGTGTGCCTCGGAAACCAGATGCGATTCCAATTCTAGTATATAAATATGTCTTAAATGGGCGTTTCTCCGAGCGTTTCAACCGCCGTGACTTCGGTGGCAACATTTATTACCCGATTTCCGTGGGTATCTCATACATTTTTAGGATATTTTGGTAGTTGTCAACTACGTCTACCAATATATCCAAAAGTTCTTGCATCTCTCACGGGATTCGTGTGATAAGGCTGCGTGACCGAAGTCATGGCGGTTGAAACGCTCGTAGAAATGCCCAAATGCGATTCATTTGGTCTGTTTATTTTACGCTCGTACATACACAATTGTTGCTTACGGTAAAATTTGTTAACATGTAGGTATGTACATGAATAAATTTAAAAATAAAATGATTTTGAATACAAACGAAGATAATTATCTTAATATGAAATAACTATATACTCATCGTTTCAAACTGATGTCACGTCACAATCTAAAAAACAAAAGGTGGATTCTAATAATTGCTTCGAAGGATCTCGAATTTAACGCATATTTCTTTACAAAAAAATTGTCAAGGTGCATTTAGACCAAACGAGCATTCGCTCATTCTATTCCCCACTCTACGAAATTCGTTCGTTACACAAAACGTGATTGTCGAAATTTGTTGATTTCGTAGAGTGAGTAAGTATCATTTATTTATTGCAAACCATGGTAAATACATACTAAATACATAAGAAAAGAATTCATATGACACCCCGATGAAGTATGGCAATTGACTTATAGATAGAACCATATTATTATTACATAAAGCTACGAGCTCGTAAGTATAACAATATTTTTCTTTACTGAATTGTGTCGCAATTATATCATGTCTACATCGCTATCCTGCATGAATTAATTTATGGAATAGTATGACTTTTTGTAGTGTTGTAGTGGGAGACAGAATGAGCGTATGCTCGTTTGGTCTAAATGCACCTTTATGCGAATTCAAAGGTTTTTGCCATATGAATGGGGCGCACCCTACACAGTAATTGGTTTTAGTTTCGTGTTTAGTTTGTAGTAAAAAGCGTTAATTGTTTTAACTTAAACGCGATTCATAATTGGTTATTGTGCGTGCTAAATTGAAACTTTTTATTTGATTGAAATTAAATAGGTTGCGGTGAACATTTTATTTGAATATGAGCTGCAGGTCCCGGATTTTAACCCCAGTGAGTAGTCTTGTAAGTACATCTCCCATTGAGTATCTCTTTGTGTATTTAGTACAAATATACACCGTGTTTTTTTTATTCCGTTAAATGCAATAGGCTGCTTGGTACGTTAATTGAAACTAACTGGTATTTTGCTTTTAGTCGAATTAAAAAAAAAAATGTTTTTTTTTTCATTTTCATTCATAATAAATTTAATGGTAAGTGTTAAGTTAAGAATAAAATCTCAGGTGACTGACGGCACATGTCAAAAGAAGTTTCATGATGATGTAATAAAGGTTGCAATACACTTTTTCAGTCATTAAACTTATTTTTTAATAACTCAATAATAATAGTAAGAGTTAAAATACTAGTTTTTTAGACAAATTGATTATTGTTGACCTAAATAAGCTTCCCTTTAATTTAACTCTAATCAATAGAAACACGGTGTATAATTATATTCTTCAGTCCTTGTTTTTTTTGTGTATTGTACTGGCCATTTTTCCACTACTTGTTATCAAACCAACATCAGTGAAGTCCCCCATCACTATATAGTGTTAAATATATCTAAAGTGGCCTATGGTTCAATTTGCTGACTGTTCTTTTAGGCTTCCGTAGTAAAAAAAATGCAGTGAATCCTTATATAGTCGTGTCCGTCTGTCCGTCCGTCGCTATATCACTCAACGCTTTTCTAATTGTACGTGAAATGAAACTGTGCAATCATTACGATTGTTACACGTATCTCAAAGTGGAACTATCAAACTCATATCATACTAAATGAAAAGCACGTACTCGCTCACACGTATCGGCGTCACGTGCCGGCAATTTGGAGTTTTTGATTCATTGCCATTTGATAATTGGCGTTCGTCAAACGAGGCAAACGAGGATTTGATGAAGGAGACACGGCGTTACTCGATTGTTAGATTCTGCTTTCAAGCCCCTATTTCCAACGAGTTGACAGGTGCTACAATTGTAAAATATCAATGTTACTGACTTCACTGACCTCCGAAGGCTACAGCTACCGCTTATATTTGTTATTTGGTCGTGGCTGTATATGTATTTAATTAAATATATGTATCTACCTATTTTAAATAATATCTTCGCTTGATACCCACATTTGGTCACATCACAAGCCTTAGTTGAGCTTACCATGAGACTAGGTCGATTTGTGTAAGATGTTCCAAGTTATTTATTTATAGTACCTACAGTAGTTAGGGAATCGATAATACGAACCCCGAAGGCGCGTATTCACTTTTAAGTTAAGGAAGAAAAATAAATACATATAATATTATAAACAAAAAAAGTTTCTCTTTTAACGTTCGCGTATATATGTACGTGGGTTAAATTCGAATACGAAAGTGTTTTTTAAACACCGTTATTTCTGTATTACTCTTCCAAATCTCAATGCAGACCCCTAAAATTTCGATTATTCGAACTTTTGCTTATCCAAACTAGTCTCTGATAGTATACCTTCATATCATTTC
>JALPQI010020249.1:0-24240 GCA_025490895.1 Thaumatotibia leucotreta
ACAAAAAGTACCAATTGCTTAAGGTGGATAGTTGATAGTGGAAGGAAATTGAAGAATAGAATAGAATAGAATATTATTTATTTGGCGATTAAATAGGTACATTTACAGAGAAATTAATAAAAAGAAATAAACACACCAAAAAGGTTGCCATTCAGCATGTGTGGTAATTTATGGTTTTGTTACGAGCTAGTGCGTGAAGTGGTTCATTTTATTCTTATGGTCAGGTCGAAAACATAGGAGGGCCATCTGAACTGAAAAATGGTGTATCGTACGACTTTTTCGCGAAAAGGAAATTTGTAACTCGTGTCCATTTAAAACACACCCTTCGGTCATGTTTTAATTTATCGCCACTCGTTTCCAACTTCATTTGTTTTGCACTAGTATTGTTATTTAAATAAATAAATATCTTGGGACATTTTACATAAATCGACTTAGTCCGACGGTAAGCTCAATTATGGTTAGTGGTGTGGGTACTAGGTGACGCAGTTGTATACCCTATGGACAAACGGTGCCCTCCGGGTCTCAATGAAAAGTCGATGTGAACTTTGTAACCGCTATATTAAAGTACAAATACACTTGAACTCCAAAACTATCTCCCAAAAACTATCTCTTCTAACAACATATAGAAAACAGTCTTATATTTTCAAGGTAAACCTTTCGTTAGTAAGTTTGCTTTCCGTACAGTGCCATCTGTCGGATCATTTACACATTAACATATTATATATTAAAACTACGAATTGGACATACCGCCCACCAAGGACAGAATGTCCTTTCTAACCGCCCACCATAGCAACATTGACGAATCGGAACTTGGTGAGCATTCAACAAAACAACAGTACTCTCAACTTACATTTAACAATAGGATCGTAACAAAGATTTCTAAATAACAGTTAAATATAAATATTTGGGAAGTAAACAGTCTTAACATTACGTTTCTACTGCTACTTATCACTAGTAGGTAAAACACAAATTTTGGAAGTGGGTCGTTTCACAACTGAGTTTTCACATTTCAACGACACCACTCTAGTAATCCCATCTGAATTCTGAACCGGGATGTTTAGTGAGGACCCTACCAAAAAGCCACTTACTAGGGGGTAAGTCATCCTCCTTTACCAAAACAATAACTCCGACGTCAGGTTCTGGTGTCTTGAAGGCCCACTTGTACCGCTGCATCAGATGTGTCAAATAATCATTAGACCAACGTCTCCAGAAGTTTTGTACCATCTCCTGAGTGATCTGCCATCTTTTTAAAGTACTAAATTACAATTCTCAAAGTTTGTCTCAGGAACAGTTACAAGTGGCTCTCCTATTAAGAAGTGATCTGGGGTTAAAGGAACAGCTTCAGTTGGATCACCGCTCAATACAGACAAGGGACGCGAATTTAGACATGCCTCGATCTGGCTGAGCAAAGTGCTCATCTCCTCGTACGTCAACGTAGCTTCTTGACACGTTTGACGTGATATTTTACCAATTTGACGCCCGATTCCCATAACCTACCAAGTTTTCTTGTGCGCGACGTCCACCACTAAATCCGAAACGTGTGAACTGTGTGGTAGAATTATAGGTTCCTTCACTCCTTCGGATGATTGACCTATTCTGCTATTCGCTCGAAGCGATCCTTGATCATCGAAGCATAACAATTTGGATGATTTGGATTTGATCTGACCGTAAGTACTTATTTCTTTTATTTCCACTTGAAATTCAGTTGCTTGACTTAGCTTGATACAACATATTAGTGCTTCATCACATTCCCACTTATTCAAATAGTTAACGTTTTGACCTTTCTCACAAATTTTCTTTTTTGTAATGAATCTCCGACAATATGCTATCACTCTAATAAGTCTTTGCAACGAAGAGTGTTTGTCCAAAATTTACATTTTTACCTGGGCAATGTGAACTTTTAATGATTGCTCTTCCTTTGTTTCGTTGTCCTTAAACCTTTTATATGTAATATCTTTTTCCCACAGAAACTTCGAGCCGCATTTCCACAACTCCAACTCTGCAAGCTCTGATGGCTGAACTTCTCGCGACGCGCAATCAGCTGGATTGTCCTTTGTGGAGACGTGACACCCCGGCGAGGATTCCAGTGAGGAATAAATTTCTGAAATGCGGTTAGCCATAAACGTTTTCCAATTGCTTGGATGCATATTTAACCAAGCCAATACTACCGTCGAATCTGTATAACTCCTTATGTCCTTGCTTGGAATGTTAAAAACTCCAGCAATCTCAACTAGCAACTTAGCCAGCAAGACAGCACCACACAGTTCGAGGCGTGGAATGCTGATTTGTCGCACGGGTGATACTCTTGTTTTGGCGCTAACTAGGACGACATGGACTTCAGAATTAGCATTCACAACGCGCATATAAACTGCAGCATAGGCAGCATTGGACTCGTCTGAAAAGCCATGCAATTCTGTGACGACATTATCGGACCTTGTGAACATCCACCGTAGAATACTGAAGTCGGTGAGTTGAGCTAATTCATCGCGGTAAGTATACCAATCTTCCAATATACTCGTTGGTGGTTCTTCGTCCCATCCTGTCCCCGCTATCCACAATCGCTGAATGAATATCTTAGCTTTTATTACGCATGGAGCTATCCATCCCAGGGGATCGAATAACCGCGCAACGTCCGATATAATCTTTCTTTTGATTACAGGTGCAGACAGCGACGACAACTTCACCAACTCTTCGCGACTTCGATTCCAGGTGCGTCCGAGTATCTTTAGTATATTATCCTGTTTAAATTCCAATATTTTAGCTTGCTTGATATCTTCTCCTTTTCCTGATTGATCTATTATGTTCATTAATTATTAATATTCATTTATTACTTCCGTATATCTTTCTTTCAGTACTGTATCTTTTGTGACCTTTCTTTCTAGTGATTTTAACCTTTTTATTGCAATCTCACGAGAGTTTCCATTTTTGCAGGTTGACTCCTCATCGCGGAAAGGCAAATTCACCACGTATCTTCCATCTTCATCTCTACGCGTCGTGGCTTCGAAGATGTCTTCACACCTCAACTCTTCTTTCGTTAAAATTTGTTTACCCAATAAAGGCTCGTTTTCTAATTCCCAAAATCTTTTAATTACATCATTGTCCTCTACTCGTGTATGAAAAACGGATATATGACTTTCAGTGCTTTGATCCGTTGGCCCAGATAGTATCCAGCCGAAGGCAGTGCACTGAGCTAACAGAGACTCATCTGGTCCTTTCAGTATACCTTCCTTCATAATCTTGCTGTACACTTCTGCTCCCAGTAAAATATCTATTTTATTGGGCGAATCAAAGTTTTTGTCCGCCAAACACAAGTCTTTTAATTGTACCCAATCCGGAACTGATATTTGCCTTTCTAGAAGTAATGACGTAATTTTTGTTAATACGAAACACTTTACCTGCAATTTAAAGTTCGGATCGGATATTGATTGAAGGTTCAACCTTACAGTTGCCTTTGACCTAGCTAGCAGTTCACCACTTCCAACTCCCGTAATTGTAAGGTCGGTACACGTTTTCTGTAATCCCAACCTTTGAACTGTGGCCTCCGTTACAAAAGAGGCCTGTGAGCACTGATCCAACAAAGCTCTGACTGGCCGATACTGACCTGATTTTGACTCAACGTTCACGATTGCCGTGGGTAACAAAACTTGGTTTCGTACCTGACCTTTCGAAAAACAAGTCAATACCGATGTAGCCTCATTTGAAGGCTGACTAGTCCCTGCATTTGAGGGTCCCATAGCCGCTCTTTCACCCGAACCTTCTCCGACTGATTGTACTACATTACCGGAATTACCAGTCGGAGCACCCTTTGGATGAAGCAAGGAATGGTGTTTTTTCTGACATACCCTGCAGCTGGTGGCTTTTTGGCAGAATCTAACACCATGGTTGCTTCCTAAACAGTTATAACAAATTCTATTGTTGCTTACGAATTCGTGCCTTTTCTCATAATCCTGGTTGGCGAATTTTTTACAGAAACACAACTTATGTTCTTCGCCACAAAACTCACAACTCATTTTATTTGTTGTTACATTGCTAGTGTGCATCACCTTCACGGGATCTTTACTGGTCGATGCCCTTTGGTTGAACAATGTAGGTTTATGTACATATTTAGGCTCAATGAATTCCAAAGCCCGATACCTATTAGTTAAAAAGGTCTGGAATTCCTTAAATGTTGGCAACGAATCCGAAGGCACATTAGAAGCAACGTTTAACTCCCACTGCTTCCTAGATTCAACATCTAATTTAAGTGAAAGCAGATGGATGACAATCAAATCCCAGGACGAAACATCTATACCTATATTTCGTAATGCGTTCAAACAATCAGAAGACGTGTCTATCAGTTCCTTCAAGCAACTCGCTGACTCGCTTGTTAAGTTTCGCTGACTAAGCAAGCGCCTTAAAATGCAATTGGAAATATATTTTTTGTTGCTGTACCGTTCCTCTAATTGTTTCCAGCATTGAGCATAGTTAGCATCCGACACAGGCGTGTGCCGAATCAATTGCTCAGCTTCTCCGGTCAAATAACCTTTAAGATATTGCAACCGCTGTACGTTATCTAAATCTGAATTATTGTGTATCATTGACACGAATAAATCCCGAAATGTGGTCCATTCCGTATATTTCCCAGAGAATGTGGGGATGCTGATCTTGGGTAATTTGACCAGAGATGACCTTTTGTTTACATTCTCATTTGCACTATTATTCAGTTTATTATATTTGACCTTAAACTCAGCTAAAACCTGTTTCAATTCACATTTATATATCATATATTTTTCTTCTGTTGATTCAAAAACATCCTCTTTTATGTACTTCGCTTTGTTTAATAATGCACTGTCAGATTTTTGCACTAGCTCTTTGTGCCCCTGTCTAAAGTCAGACCACATTTGTTCCAACGATTCTAACTTACTTTCAACATAATATTCCGTTATACGGTCCTTAGGCGACTGTTTAAAATTAATTATCGCCTTACATATACGCGAGGACAAATCGGATTGAAAACTTAGTAAAGATTCCATGTTGAAACAAAACCAAAATAAAAGGCCAATAACTGCTAAATTTGACAAGTGCTGATTAAACAACTAATTAAACTATAAACTACTATTTTATAAACCCCCTGAAACCATTTCTAAACAACAAGTTTTTTTTTTTTTTTTTATTTGACGACACTTAGAAAATTTTGAAGTAAAATTTTTGAAAAAATTACAAGTGTTTGAGAAATTGGGACTTAGGCGAAATCCGGCATGGATTCCCCGTACCTCCGTTTTTCTCGCTTATTTTTCTAAGTCCTAAATCTAATTAAGCTACACAAGTTGAACTTTTTTCCATAATTTCACTAAGTCCAGAACTGCTTGATTATAAGGTTGAAAATGTCTAACAATTTTGATGAACTTCCACTGACTTTAAAGTTTTGATCTTCTTTGAACTAAGGTTGAACTTCGCCTAACAAAATAATGTAAATGTACTCACGGTTTGCACTATACACCTCTCACTCACACAAACTTTCCACCTTGATCTGCTGTGCTGCTTTTAGCGCCCTCTTCGCTGACCTCTTGGCAGTTCACTTGTTCGGCTTTGCTCCGCTAGATGGCGCCACCGTCGCTGCTCTCTGCCGTATGGACTGCCACTCAAATCGTATCCCTCTGAACAGCGATCCACTGCTACTATGGGAACGATGTGCGAAAAGGAGCCTTGCTGCACACACTGAACTATCCGATTCGTAGGACCAATGGACACACGGTGCCCTCCGGGTCTCAATGAAAAGTCGATGTGAACTTTGTAACCGCTATATTAAAGTACAAATACACTTGAACTCCAAAACTATCTCCCAAAAACTATCTCTTCTAACAACATATAGAAAACAGTCTTATATTTTCAAGGTAAACCTTTCGTTAGTAAGTTTGCTTTCCGTACAGTGCCATCTGTCGGATCATTTACACATTAACATATTATATATTAAAACTACGAATTGGACACCCTATATCTATTTTTTTTATTTCTGTATCCTATTTTGTACCTGTATCCTGTTTTTTCAATTGTGTAGGTAGTTTTAGTTTCATGACGCATTGGTTTTCTGCTGTGATGTCATGTAAACTTTTGTTTTAATAAATAAATAAATAATATATATAATAGATGGATACATATTGATACTTAAATACACAGACAGCTATGCCTAAGGAACAAATATCTGTTACATATATGTATACACAAATAATGCCCTCGCCAGGATTCGAACCTGAAACCTCCAGCTTCGTAGGCTGGGTCACTACTAACTAGCCTACGGAGCGGACTAATAAGGTAACTTCACCGTTTAAAACCTCAGACGATCAGCAAGAATTTTCTAAGTTTTTTCTCTGGTTTTTTTCATAGACCTAAAATAATTGACATTCCCGCTCTGCCTCGGCAAAGGAAATAAAGCGTCCAAGGTCGAAAAAACCTAATTTATCTTAGTGGAATTGGTTCAGTTTTTCCATTTATTCCTTAGACCTTACTTTGTAGTTCTCAACTTAGTTTGAAACTATAACAATTTGGATTAAGTCTGTTCTAATTTTGTTTTTCCCAAATTTTATTTATCCTAAAATGTACATTACATACATCATCAGTAGAGCTCGGAACTATGGGTGCAAAACTTTCACAAAACTTGTCAAGTGGACTTGACATAGCACATACATCCATAAAATATACATATCTATACACACCCAGACATTGTAAGTTTAAGATTCCGAGATAGGGAATAAAATTGGACACAGGTTTTTCAATAATATTCGTATTTTTCTTGGCTTAAGTGTTCCCATATGTCAATTTAAAAGTTTTGTTAGTTTTGCACCCATAGTTCCGACCCCTAATCATCAGCCTATCTCAATCCACTGCTGGATGTAGGCATCTCCTATTAACTATGCGGATGGACGCATTCGGAAGTAAATACCCATAATCGCCACGCTCGGATTGGCGATCGCAGTGATGACTGTGTCCAGTGATGACGCTGCTGCCCATCATTAATCTTCTATCAAAGAATGGCCAGTGACAGTTCAATTCCTTAGTCGACTCTTACGATATCCGCGGAAAGAGTTGGGATGGTGACAAATGTAATTTACCTGCCGTCACCACACGGCTAAGCCGTACCCCAGGAGCCGTATTAAGCCGTACTTAGTGAAATAATAATTATGTAAGGATCTATGCAACCTATGTTGCACAAATAAAAAAAAAACACAAAAAACTAAATGAGCACAAAAACTGTACCGCAAACATTTGCTGACGACGGTAGTTGATCGTCTGTCACGTAGTGACGGATGATCCGCGCTCACAAGTTGAGTGTTCGGACATATTGGATTTGGGAATAGTTTTACAAATCTTTGGAGAAATGTTAACATTTTCTTTAAGCGTCTATTACAACATTACACCGCCATAGTAGGATAGTTGGGTGAATCAACTTTTTTCTGTCTGTTATTGAAATGGTTACGGTCGCCTGAATCACGCTGGTTTTATGCACAATTATGCTACTTATGATGATAAATTAGATGTTTTTTGACGCGATGGTAAAATCAGCCAATTTCCAATAAAATGATATATGTATCACATTGGATTCCACTTATGGCTGTATTCATTAAAAAAATCTATTTGAAATCATCGTGTTTACGGTATTTTATATGAAAAATTATACCCCGCTCGTATTTTTTGACCGAGAATGTATCAAAACCCTTGATTATTTTTCCGGTGATTTCCTGATGATCCACCAGATAATACAGGGTGGGCCAATGATAAATGCATTTTTGAAAATTGAAATAATTGGTGTTTTTTTGTGTTTTGAAATAAAAAGTATATTTAGAAAGTATGTCAAATAAATAAATTTTACGTTTTAAAAATTAAATCACCAAGGTGTCGTCCATGGCGGTTGCGGCACTCTTCCAGCCTTGCTTGTAATTTTGAAAGACTTTCGTCAGAAGTTGCGAAGATATTGCTTGGAATTCTTGGCGAATGTTCTCCTTTAATTCTGCTGTGGTTGCCGGATTATTTGAGTACACTTTACTTTTCAAGTAACCCCACGAAAAAAAGTCAGCTGGAGTTAAGTTAGGGCTCCTGGGAGGCCAAGCAATATCACCCCGCCTCAATATAAATTTTTGAGGAAACATTTCATGCAAAGCTGCCAGGGTCACGTTACTTGTATGGCAGGTGGCCCCGTCTTGCTGAAATCATATGTTGTTGTTGTAACCATGCGATTCATGAAGTTTCGGTGCCAGGAAATCCCTTAACATAGAGATGTAACGGTCTGAATTAACCGTAGCTCGTTTACGCGTTGAGTTTCTTGCATCCGCTCGCACAGACGCTCTCACCCGTTCGATGTTTTCTGTAGTACGCACAGATCGTGCACGTCCCTTATGTCGAGATTTTAGTGTTGAGCCAGTACTTTTAAATCTGACTAACCATTGCTTGATCAAATTTGTGCTGGGACACTCGCGAATATTGCGTAATCCGAACTCAAGTCGAAAACGCCGACGAACAGACACATAAGAACGATCGTTTTCATAAAAAGCTTGGATGCAAAACGCTCGCTGTTCTCCCGTGTAAGACTCCATTTTGAATAAAAAATTTCGTTTTTTTTCTTTTAAATGACACCATTCGTATATGCCAGTGTTTTGTAATTTTGACAAAAAGGATCGAGACAAAAGTGAATTTATCACTGGCCCACCCTGTATAAAACACAAGATGATACCGTCAAACACTTTAAAATCAAGGAATAAACTCACATTTACTACCTGTAAGTATACCAACGATCCATAGGATATTTCGACGACGAGTTTCGACAGTTTTATTTTACCCAAAACCATTGTCAGGTAAAGCAATCTCTCGAAAAATTTACGAACACACAAATCAACACACATGACAGGCGATCAACAACATAAACCCAGCGGCTATTGCAAACACCGTTTATGTTCCCTCTCTGTCGCCACTGTGGATTAATTCGTAAGTATGACAGGGAAGTGGAACAAGGTAGGAAAATGTTTGGTATAGTTTCCATAGTGAATATATCATAGACTTGTGAAAGCTTTATTTAGATTAACTGTTTCACATCAGAATAGACGTGTGTGACGTTATTTTTATCTGGATCGTTTTTAAATTGAGGGCGTATTTTAAACAAATTGACATGGTTGTATGCTTTGCTTCTTTATTTGTACGAATAATAAACACTTAATTTATATGGACAATCGGCATTAAATTTATGGAATCGGTCAAGGTGCTCAGAAAAATCTAAACAGTAGGCTTAGCACAGGATTAGTGTGACAATATATAGCCGCGAGATAGACTCTTTTATTCATATAGTTAGTAAAAGATGTAAAATGTATCTCACGGCGACATACTGACATTACAATCATTGGCCTCTGTCATGACTCTAGAGAACATGCTCAGATATTTTTGAGCACCGTGGCCGCTCTGCTATATCGGATGGTAACTATATGAGACGCGTTATAGGTCCAGCTTGAAAATTTAACTCTTCTCTTCTTATGATGGTCCTATTTTAATATCATCTAATTGATTTTGTCATCTCAGTATCTACACAATCGTAGTTGTGTGTTAAGTCCTAAGTAATGTGTGAATGGGTCATAGACTAACGGTAAAAGCATCATAATTGACAGCCTCTGTCGTTAAATCGGTAGTGCTTACGAAGCTGGAGACCGTACCATGACCATGACTTTGCAAGTATCGGCAACGTTAGGTTTTTCTCGACACGTAAAAAAGGCCATCGCGCTCACTCCAATACGTCATGCGAGCGCCATAAAATACATTACGTATCGAGTAAAACCTAACGTATCCTTTACTTTCCAATTCATAGTTGGAATCCTGGCCCCCTGATACCCACAACAAAAGCCTTGAGCTTACCGTGGGACTATAGATTTTTGTAAGAATATCCCATTTATTTATCTATTTATAATTAAGCTCTATTAAGCCGCTTTTTGGCGCAGGACCGGTCATTGTGGCAATCTTTGGGGGAGGCCTATGTTCAGCAGTGGACGTCGTTCGGCTGATATGATGATGATGATGATGATGAAGCCGCTTTTTCAGTTAGTGTTCTGAGCGAGCATTCACTTTTCGTACGAAGCGCTTTGCGTCTTCTTTCCTTATGCGTACTGCCAAGGAATGGAATTCCCTGCCGGCGCCTATATTTCCGAGATCATATAACCCGTCAACCTTCAAGTCAAGGGTGAATAGGCACTGTCTGGGTAAACTCACTGCATCGTAGGCCACGTATCTGCCCTTGGCTAGTCTCAGCATGAGTAAGCACATTTCATATAAAAAAAACTTGTTCGTGGGCTGACGAACGGACATATTACTATGACTGTGTTATCCTGTTTTCATCTGCCCAAGAACGAACAAATGCTCGCTCAGCAGTGTTATTCACTAAGAAAACCGCCTTGCTGTCAGCGCTGTGTCAGCGCTGCGGCAGCGTCGAGCCTAAAAATGGTATTCACTAATGTACTTTAAACGACACTAGTGCTCGGCGACGAATGCGGCGTGAGCTGGAACTACATTGCGTCGAGAGTTTGACGTTTAATGTATGAACTTCGTATTCTCTAACGAAAAACAGCGACGAACTCGCCCACAATCTCGCTCACAGCCTCGATTCCTAGTGTCAAATAAAACAGCTAGGATTTTAGACAAGGCTGTCTCGACATCGAGCTCGTTGACGAACGCAGCGTCGAATGTGTCAATAAGAGAATAGCATAGCTGAACACTAAGTGAAAACGCGGCTTTACAAGCTCATCTGCAAACTGTCGGAAACCAAATATTTTTGATTCTCATGAACATGCAACTTTGACGTAAAACAAACCGGGGCATTATTTTAAAGCTGTCAAAAACAGTAAACAGAGTAATTCAGTTTTAACGAGTTGCGAACAAACTATACCGAGTGTTAATATTTGGAATGTTGAGTTTGACGTTTCGGAGCTTCGTTTTGTACCAATTTGGGTTGCAAAAGCGGGCTTGGAAAATGTTTACGATATTCGTAGTGAGAATGTCATCAGTAATGTACGGACTGGTGGCAAATTCGATTTTGAGTACATGTTTTTGTAATATGTTGGTAACAAAGAAACTAGAGCTTTTAGAGAAATTATCATCATCAAATAATAATTACCGTAGCTTCTTTTACATCAAGTTATTACCAACAAAATATAAATACAAATTGTGGTAGCTATTTAACTCAAAAGATAACAGAGAGAGTTGAAATCCAGTAATTGCATTTGTGTGCCATTCTTTTTTTAAACTTTATTTCACTAAGAAAATCTTAACACACAAAAGAGGAACTTATGTGAAACACAAATCAAATTATTAATAACTAAATATTTTGGTTTGTGCTTTTATTTTTTCCCAGTACTCACACTACTTAATACTATATGAATTATACATATTGGATGTCATTATGTATACCAAAGAAAAAACGACCAAGATCACCAACGTCCGAGGTGGGAAGCGAGCCCACGTGCTCAGCTTTCGCGGCTGATGCCTGCACCGCTCACTGAGGCATCAGCCTGACGTATCATCATCAATGGTCACAGCATCCCTGACGGATGATTGTTGCAACACTGTCTTCTTCTTCTTCTACCTAGCGTTATCCCGGCCTTTGCCAGGGTCCGCTTTCCTGCTACATTTCCTCCACTTTACGCGATCCTGGGCATCTTCTACTGTAAGCCCATTCACACACATTGTTGCAACACTGTGTTGGGTATTATTTTTACGCCTTGTACAGCTGCGCTTACGGCTGTATAAGCCTATCGCTGCGCGACACTTTTTGCCGCATAAGTCGCATGTGTATTGTGAGTCTGGGGGTGAGGCTATACTACTGGCTTGATGGCGTTTGTCTCTTTTGTATATGACGTCCAATACTTATAACACAAAAGGGGACTTAAAACTGCACTATACATATTGATTAAACGAGAAAAATATTCATTTTCTGGTTCAGCCCACATCGAATATAAATTCCCAAAAATTATGAACACAAGTTTCAACTAAATTGTGTAGCAAATGTAGCGAAAAGATAGCTTTGGAACATTCTTACTAATCCCCAGGGCTTAGAGTTTTGTGGCCCAGTATTAGAATGTTGCTATCGAGGTCAAATATTTCTTCCATTGCGTAAAGTATAAAGATGCATTTAGACAAAACGAGCATTCGCTCATTCTAGCCCCCACTCTACGAAATCAACGAATTTCGATGAATCACGTTTTGTGTAACTAACGAATTTCGTAGAGTGGGGGATAGAATGAGCGAATGCTCCTTTGGTCTAAATGCACCTTTATGGAAATTAAATTAGAGGTACTCCGGTACCGGGAATTACCCAATAATATTACTTTGGAGTAACTTACCATTTCAAAATGTTCCCCATATGAAAAAGTTGCCGGTAACAGTGTACACCATTTCAACGAGTAAAATATTAATAATAAAACACTAACTTGTGGCCCGATTCGGATGTAGCCATCGAGATCAAATATTTGTACCATTGTGTAAAGTATTATGAAAATGAGACTAGAGATACACCGTTACCGGGAAATACCCAATATTACTTTGGAGTAACTTACCATTTGGAAATGTAACCCACATGAAAAAACCTAGGTAATGTAAAATATATAGACGTGGAGACCTAAGGACCCTGAGGGATAGCGCCCACCAGGTCTTCAAAGAGGTGAGGCATAAGCTGTACGATCTGACGCGTGATCAGAAGGCTAGTTTATATCTAGTACAGCGGATCAGCATTGCCATTCAACGTGGCAATGCTGCCAGCCTTCTGGGCACGCTACCGATTGACAGCGATCTGGGGCAAATTTTATATTTATAATTTTATAGTATTGTACTTTCGTAAGTTTATTTTAAAATCTAGTTTATTGTTTTTGTATAGGTAATATTGTTCATAGTTTTCAAAATAAAATAATGACCTTATAGAGACGTGTCTGGTTTATGTTTGTATGTAACGAATTTCATCTAATTACGTTACATCAGATATCCAAGGGACCCAGACAAAGGTCTCAAATAAAACGTTACATTCTACATACCTATCTCAAGATAAGACCCTTTCACAAAATGATGCTCTACAAGAACCTCTTATTGAATTATGTATTATTTCGTAAAATTGAATTCAGATATTGCTAGCAGAATACTTTTGTGGAACTATAAATACCTTGATCTAAGATGAATACTAATCAAATTTATCATACTAGGCATATGGTAACTATAGATACCTACACACAACCCAATTAAAATAAAATACACTTTCTGTCAAAGAATATGGGTGGAGTATAATATTTCGAAGAAAATAATGATTTCAAATGAATTTTTTAAATGTTTAAAAGACAAATGGAATCTAATTTAATATCAAAGTGTATTGGAATTTCCCTGATTTTTCTACCGAACCCAAAAAACATGTAACTTTATTGTCCGATAACTTCGTGGATACAGAAATGGCAAGTCATAATTAAGAATCACCTTTTTCCATGCATTTTTGTCGGCTTATTTAAACAGTCTAAAATTTTGCTGCAACAATCTATCTTTTTTTTATTGTATGATTAAGTTTGGAAAATTATCTGATGTAAATATTTGAAAAATTCTCTTTGAAATCAGTCAGTTTACCCCACCGGCTCTCAGTGACGTGGTGGACTTTATCACACTTGCGATTTACAAACGATTTGAAAGCGAAGCATACGCGCGCGTGTTCGTCGCGTGCCCGTTACCAATTCACCGTGATGATGATGGCGTCGCGATTACGCCGCGATCGCGTAACGAATACGCTGCGCAGCCGTCAGTAAATCTGAGTCTTGGACAGTCACTTAGGTATATAATGGATGCGCAACGAGTTCGCCACGTCAAAAGTTGGAAAGTCAAAAAAAGCTTCGCTTTCAAATCGCTTGTAAATCGCAAGTACTTATGATAAGGCCCTTAAATGGAACGGCACTAGGATGTCCACACATTCAGCATCCCTGATAAGTGGCCGTCCCATTTGCCAGAGGAGTAGAGTTATTCCATCGGGCCTCTTACATTGTAGGTTACAAAATTGAATATGAAAACATAATTACATTCGTACCACTTCACGCGGCCAGTCAGCTTTAAGTAATTTGACCCCTAAGTAAATCAGTTTATAATAATACATTACGACACAAGTGCAAAAAACATGAAATTCGAAACGAGTGGCGATGTTTTAAAATACCACCGATAAGGGAGTGTTTTAAATCGACACGAGTTACGAATTTCGTTTTTGCACGTGTCTCGTACGACGTGTTTTAGTGCTGCAGATCGCCCTCCAAAGTGTTGGACCTGACGTAAAATGACACACTTCTCGCACTAGAGCCTAAAAAAGGCACCATCTGAACTAAAAATAATCTAGTAACACTTCTATAAGTAATTTCCGCTCCAAATCGCTACCCAGTGGCTCACTTTGTTGGCACAAACCACGAAATATTTCCTAGTAAAATTCGCGGACCGCTAGTTTTATTATTTAATCATAGCGCAGTCTAGACGTGACACAGCTTTCAGCATAAAGACTAACTTTGAAGTTGGCTAAATTTATGCTGAAAGGCTGTATTTTGCGGTTGCTAAATGAAAAATTGAGTTTTAACAATGAGAATGTGGACAATGCGGGTATTTTGTAATTTTGTGTTTTGTAACTAGTTGATGTGTTTCTTTTTTATATTGGCATAATAAAGTGGCTCCACTCCTGTGATCGTAAGTAAAAAGTGGAGCCCAAATCGCGGCGGCAACGAACAATTAAGAGACTAGCGTAACCTGTCAGTTGCCTTGCTAGCCCGCTAGATGCTTCTTCACGTTTCGTTTAAGGGTCCCAACTTTATAATTTAGAAACCGCAAAATACAGCCTTTCTACATACTTGTGTGAGAGATTTAAGTGTCATCGACTATTAGTTTACAGAAGATGAATGGGCAGCGGCAATATCATGGACTGGGGTATGGATATACTACTGCGATGGTCGACCCGCCCAGCGTGGCGATTTTCAGAATTTCACTTCTAAATTCCCAAAATCGCCACGCTGTCCTATGTCTATGTAAATCTACCGTCCAGCATTATACTGAGAGACTGGTGATGTGAAAGGCAATTCGTGCCACAACATAATATACATGGAAATGGTAATTACTTAGCATTTTAGAAGTTCATACCTATCACTAGAAATAAATATCTTGGGACATCTTACACAAATCAACCTAGTCCCACGGCAAGCTCAATTAAGGCTTATGATGTGTGTGCCAAGCGACGATATACATAATATATAGATACTTAAATACATAGACAGCCATGACCAACAAACAAATATTTGTGATAAATAAATACACAAATAATGCCCTCGCCGGGATTCGAACTCGGAACCTCCAGCTTTGTAGGCAGGGTCACTACCAACTAGGCTACGGAGGCTGACAGTTATCACTGCAGGCAATATCTTGTTCAAGTCTGAGAACTTAACTTGGCACCAATCATGCAAGCCTGTGTATGTACTTGATTATCGAACTCAAGAATTCTAGATGATTTCCATCGCTCCCAGACCTCGTACCATTGAAAGGGTCTAATAAAATATTCCCTGTTTTGATTAATTACGCAAGTTTGCTCGTCGACAGGCCTTTTGTAATTATTTAGACGTGCTCTCAGTGTACTGCTGCGTCACTCTGCCTGCAATTTGATGACGCGGGGATTGTGGTCTAAGCCCTATGTGTGACGTAGCTGTTTTTGAATTTATTTTTAATCATTATCATCATCATCCTATTACAGTCCACTGCTCTCCAGTCTAGGCCTCTCTTATTACTATGCATACGGAAGTTTTTTTTTCTTTTATGTGACGAAGGTAGACAACCGAGGTCTCAGTCCATCTGAAGGAAAGCGGGAACTGACCAAAAAATTGCCTATGTGCTGCATACCCTGAAGACATAGATAGATTGCCTCTATGCCAGTAATTATACTGGCTATCTTACCTCTAAACCGGAACACAGTATTAACTATTTAGCGGCAGGTTAACGGGTAAGACGGTGATAACTATCCGGGCGGACCTTGCACGAGGTCCTACCACCAGCTATAGGAGAGTTCTTTAGCGATAAGACCGCCTTTTGTTTACCTCTTTCAAACATGTACTTTTATTATTTGATTTGTAATTGTCTTTGAGGTGCAATAAAGAGTTATTGTATTGTATTGTATTGAGAGCCAGTTATAGGAGAGGAGGTAATGCCCATATGCGCTACGCTGGACAAGTCGATCACAGTAGTGTGTCCACTAGGGCATGCCATCCCGGGATTAATTTGTATGCAATCACGGGATTTAACATTATAAAACCCCGTTATTGCATACATTTGAATCCCGGGATTGCATGGCCTAGTGTCCCAGTCTTCAATAATTGTATGGTCAGTGACATTTATTCCTTAGTCGACTCTTACGACACCCACAGGAAGAGTTTATAATTATTGTGTTCTGAAAGTGCGTGATTATGAAATAATGCAAGTTTTTAAGTTTGTTTATATTTTTTTGGTTTTCTATTGGTGCTCGGAATAGACTGAAACCGTATTTTACACGTTACATATTTCTAACAACTTATCAGATTTAGAGACGTGTGTTTTAAAATCGTTCAATTTAATATAACGACAAGTGTTATTAAATTTATTTATTAAAGGTACCTAATACCTATGTACCTATTTAGTTTTTCTACTTAACAATATTCTACTGTAACTTAAAACTATATATTAACAGTGAAATTATTCTTAATTATTCTCAGTAAGATCCTTTAATTTCCATGAATATTGACGACAAAGCATTTCAACTGTGGACAATTCACATTCTGTCGGCGAATCGTTTGTAGTTATAAAGGAAAAAATGTCGTCAAATAAGTCGAAGATAAAATATATTCTGTGAATCTTTATTGAAAGATCTTATCTTAAATTTATCAAGAGAGTTTCTTTCACTTAACTGAAATTGTTGTGCTTTGTATACAGGACGTCCAAATTTTATAGGACATGAAGGCTAAGTACCTTAAATATGGATAGGATATTTTGCTGAAATAAGTCTTTACGTTACTTTTAAAACTAAGTAACTCTAACAAATTTTATCAAAATTACTTGCCTCAATGAGAACCGATCAAACGAAAAAAAAAAGAAACTCTTGTTTTTATAATGCAAATCAAGATCATGCATCTAAATGAATAAGTCTTCTAAAATAACATAGTATCTTAAAAGATAGTAATAGTGTAAAGTGACTAGATTTAATGATACAAAATGCAAGAAAGTCACTTATTAATAAGTAAGCAAATGCAGTTTTGAGGTAAACGAAACTAATTGAAATATTTCTTTATCAATGGGTTTTGTTAAAAGATCCTACCTATTACAGTGTTGATTTTGATATATTGAACAATGCTTCATGCTCCAAAAAATTGATTCTAGAAATAAATTAAAAATAAACTGTAATTACACCTACAATACATTTGCACCAAAGTTATGTTTGTCATACGTAATTTAACTACAATATACTACAATGTAGATTGTACTCCAATATACATGTAAACAAATTCTTATTTGGTAGATTTCGGTAACATAACAACTTGGCTCCGATGCGTCTGACATGAAATACGATACGGTACACACATCTCGTTGTGACTAATAGGCTCCTCATTATTACGTCTTCATTCACATAACCTCATTGAGCACTTCATTTGTTATTTTACTCATGAAACACCTACTACTAATTACTAAACAAGAAACACCAAAATAATAACGTGCCTAAAAACTTCATCTTCTCCGCTACTTCGAGGGTACATTTTTATTAAATAACCAGTACTTTTAGGTGGAAAACCGAAGGCTCCCCAAGGGACGGATTTCCACGGAATAAAAAGGGCCGATGAACAGATAGGGCCCGCTATTATGAGGGTCTGCGTGTATTCGAATTTCAAAAATGGGATTTTATTTTAATGACTCATTTATTTCACATGAATTTTCCAGGTATGTGCGTTGCAAAATATTTTACATGTTTAAAAGGACTTCTTCAAAACAAAAATCACGACCACGTTCACAAAACATTGAACGAAGTGATTTAGTAGGCTATATTGAACAAATTTTATTATGGGGGGCCACGAAATCTAAAAAAAATAGTATATTACGACACAAGTGCGAAAAAAAATTAATTCGAAACGAGTGGCGATGTTTTAAATCGACACGAGTTACGAATTTCGTTTTTGCACGTGTCTCCTACGACGTTTTTTAGTACAGTCAGCAGCAGATATACCTGAGCGGGCAAGGTGTCCAAGAAGTCATGTACACTTAAATCGTCAGAAAAATATGAACATCTAAGTTATCATTTTCACATACGCTTTCAGTTCGTCACATATATCTTAACATTCCAGTTTTTCTTTAACACGTACACGGTTATTTAATCACAATGTCAATAACGGTTACAAAGTCAGTGGTAACTAAGCACTCAAATTTAAGAAGTTATCATTAATATCTACACGCACTGCCAATCACATACGTCAGCAGCCAAGGTGCCACCCGTTGCTTAGCAGTTGTTATTTCAATGGTAACTAAGCACCAACATTTTATGTGAATAACTTTCAATACTGTAATTTTTCATTCTGTAATTAATTAGTTCGTTAAAACTTTCTTACTACAACAAAATAAATAATAATTATATTAGTTCGTTGAATGCAGTTTTTGCAATCCAAATGGCAAACGTATTTTCCTAGCTAGCTTCGGCACCTACCGCTGAACAGCTGCAAAGGAACTTTCTCTGTCACTTCAATTAGGGTATAACAGAGTTGGGCAAAAAGTAATATGATTACTCCTTCCGATTACTTTTGTATGTGTACTTTGTAATATTTATTACAAAGTACACATACAAAAGTAATTTATAGAAGCAATCATATTACTTTTTGCCCAACTCTGGGGTATAATAAGAGTGACCATGACAAGTTCTTTCGATTTGATAATTTCGGATTTCGCGGTAGCGGCCCTGAGGGCTTATTGCGAGCTACGCACGAAGTTTTGCCTGTTTGTCACACTTACGTTCGACATTGCAAGTGCGAAAGAGAGAGGCAAAACATCGTTCGTGGTTCACAATAGGCCGTCTGGTTATAACTTATAAAGACTTTTTGACGTCTGACTGACTGACAACTCACGAAAGCAGTGCAGACTTGTCACTGCATACATCTATCTCAGGTTATGGCAAACTAAACCAGTAATTGGAGTTCGCGGCCAAAGAAACTACGACAGATGCGTTACTGTCAAATCTGTCAAAGTCTCTTATGTCATTGTCAAATAAAGTTTTCAGGTTTCGACAACCTTTTTGACATTAATTTTTTTTATTTAAAATAATTCGTAATGAAAACATTACATACCCCTGTAATGTTTGTACACCTTTTTGTTTAATATGGCTGTCACAACTAGGATTTTCTTAAAAACACGTAAATACCTAAAAACTTTTCTTTTCTCACTAACATTGATATGACCATATTATGACAAAATTGTATCGTAAAGAACTTAAAATGATAAGAGCTTACGTTTCAAAGCCTATTTTAAAAAGAAGTTGAATTACCATTTACCAGTGAACACAAACGACAGCGTGCCATATTAAATATGTATTTAACCATACTATCTTAATAAATTTTATTAAGATAGTATGGTTAAATTACTAAGTGAGCCCCTGCCTTATCACGGGTTAAAATTATGGGAAAGAAATTTGGAAAAGTAAAATGAGAGTATTTTTTGTATTTTATTTTTTATTTGTCTTCTTTATCACTTATCCTCCTGAGTCCTGGGTAAAAATCGAGTGGCCTCCTATAAAAGCCAAGAGTCCTTTGTAACTCCATCAGTGTTGAGTCCTGAACTTACTGTCGCTTATTTTAAGGTTTAAAATGAGTTTGTCAGATTTTTGTTGGAACAAAGTTGGTTACATACTCTAAGAGGTATATTTTAAGCATTTTTATACAAATTATTTGGGCGTCATAAAGGCCTGTCGGCTTTTATGTGACTAAGATTTCATATACGATTTTTTTAAATCTGGCGAATCTTTGTATAAAATCAAGTGTATCTTTGAAAAATAAAATTTTACGAATATGAAATGTGAACATAAAGCACGCTACAAAGTATTATTTTGCAATTTCCTAAACGTATGCAGAAATAGGGTTTTAATTTATGTGTAGTTAAATTGCTGTACCAAATGTTAATAACACCTGAGGTGATACAAGCGCAATACCAACTTTGTTACTAATAATTGCGGATAATTAAATTTTATTAAAATATATTATATTTATGTGAAAATAAGTAAATAATATTGTTTCTAGAAATTACAGAATTAAAATTACCAATAAATAAGATATCTCAACGCCTCTTTTTAGAAAATAAGGATTTACTAATGTAAGAACATTTCATTACTGTGGCAATATTTTCGTAGTTTCTTTGGCCTCGAACTCCAATTACTGGTGTATTCAAAATGGATACATTTCTTTAGAATATTGAAATATGACTTATATTTGTAATAACATATTGTTAGGTAATAAATGAAGGTTGCAGGAGTACATTCATTCCGGACCTAATAATTATCAATATGACGTCAGTAGGTAACGTCAATATTTCATTGCAAGTTTGAGAAAAATAAAATGAAACAGATAACAAACATAAAATATTTTATTTTCAAAAATTGAATGTTTCATACAAGCTTTTTTCGCTGGAGGAGCGTTGGTGGCCCACCGGTAAGGCTTTCATTCCGAAGGTCGTGGGCTCAAATCCTGTCGGCTCGTACCAATGAGTTTTCAGAACTTATGTACCGTACCTATGTACGAAATATCATTTGACATTATTTACCAGTTGCTTTCCGGTGAAGGAGAACATCGTGAGGAAACCGGACTAATCCCAATAAGGCTTAGTATACCCTCTGGGTTGGAAGGTCGAATGGCAGTCGCTTTCGTAAAAATCTAGCACCTACGCCAAATCTTGGGACTAGTTGTCAAAGCGGGCCCTAGGCTCTCTGGCCGTGCCAGAAGCCGGGGTGACGAAAAAGCAGGAAGAAGAAGACAAAGTATTGTCGCTTACTGTGCTTTACTTCCCACGACCAACTTACACATATCGAGACGATTCTAAGAAACCCAAACACAATGGGGGTTGGTTGTTTCATCACAAAGTTCCTATGGCTACCTTCC
This sequence comes from Thaumatotibia leucotreta, assembly GCA_025490895.1. Lineage (NCBI taxonomy): Eukaryota > Metazoa > Arthropoda > Insecta > Lepidoptera > Tortricidae > Thaumatotibia > Thaumatotibia leucotreta. The sequence goes on from JALPQI010020249.1 coordinate 21,144, forward strand.
AGTTCCACCATCAGATCAGCTCTTTGTCATAATAATATTGCATTGTCATCAAATTTAAGCAGCTCAATCTAAAATCGGGAAATGGTTCAAATTTAACTTGCAAGATTCGATCATAGACAACGGAACTGAAAACTAAGTTGAAACTAAATTCTAAAAGCTTATAAAAAGAGAAAAGTAAATAATTTATCTTAAAGTTGACTAAGAAGCACCTGTCAAATGATTGAAGAGAAAAATGTGAGATAGATGTATCTGATGACAAGACTGCACTGCTTTCGATGATTGTCAAAACAGTTACTTAAAATAAGTATAGCTATTTTTCAATCAATATTCAACCATATTTGTACCATACAACGTCTATTTTTCCTTCTTGTTCAGATATATTTGCCTTATTGACTGCTTAGGTACCAGTGGTTTTTTAACAGCTGAGGTATCAATGATTTGTTGTATGTTAAGAAATTAATGAAAATCGACTGTTAAGATATTTGTGACTTGTTAAGCGCTCACAAGTAAATACTATCATGACAGTCAACAACTTTTTGAAAGTTTAAATGTTAACCTCTCTTTGGACACCTCGAGTGTATAGTGACTTCTGATGCTGACTGTACAGTGTTGGACCTGACGTAAAATGACACACTTCTCGCACTAAAGCCTAAAAAAGGTACTAAAAAATGTATTTTTCATACATTATGAACGATCGATCACATTTTGTATTAACGAGCCAACATTTTTTTTGGATTTCTGGGTTAGCTCCATTGTAAAAGTTGTTCAGTATAACCTACCAAATCACCCCGTTTAACGTTTTCAGTGGCTCGTGTTACACGTTGTATATGGTATCCTCGGTCCAACAACTTTTAGTATTAAAGAAAAGCGGCATTCCGTTCACAGAAAATTTTGAATTTGCCGCCTTTTTTCCTGCCGAAGATTGGTAGACAGAATTTTCTTCATAACACATAAAATATGAAGTTAAATTTTGTTATACTGATTTAAAAGCTTTCTCGATTATCACTCATACTTACATATTTTAAAGATTAACTGGACTTAATCAATCGTTTTATAATAGTAAATGTCATGAAACACTTAAACTTGGGTACTAATTGCTATACAAGAAACACCAAAAGAATAACGTGTCTAAAAACTTAATTTTCTACGCTACTTCGAGTATCATAATAGTAAATGTATAATCGTTTAATAATAGTAAATGTAAGGTAACGCGATTAAGTTCCATTAATCATAAAGTTTTGTTTTCAAGTCCTTACCTATAGAGATTTTTGGAATAAGTAAATTTGTATCGACAACCTTACACAAATCGAACTAGTCCCACGCTAAGTTCAATTAAGCTTGTATTGACTGGGGACAACACCTATACATTTATATATGTCGGAGACATGCTTCAGTCGTCGCGGAGCTGTGCGACACGTCGAGTCGTCGAACATTAGAATATTCTTATTTGCAATGTTTACAATTAATTTGTTAAGAGTTCGATATCTAGAAAACGATAAACAATGTTTTGCTTGGATTGGTCTTTGCTTGTTCCATGCAGGTAGACATTAACCGTCATATTGGGATCTACCCGCCTATGAGCAGGTAGTTTATGATCTGATAGTATAAAAGGTCACTAGCGCAGTGTTTATGGGGCATTCTGATTCGCGTGTTAGACTTAGAAAGTCATTCTTCCTGACGAAAGACTTTATTTCTTTGTGTTTTGATATTAGTGAAGCATGGACTCAAACTTAGAACTCTCCAGTCGTTTCTATGTTGTTTAATCATGTTTTAATTAATAATGTTTCAAGTGTTACCTATTGTGATTATCTAAAATTGTAAATACCAATGATTTGAAAAGATACAACCCGCTGAGTTTCTTCCTGGTTCTTCTCAGACAGTGGTTTAACTCTTGCGAACCAGAGTAGTATTAAAAAAACATAGTAAGTCACGTGTGTTGTGTTTCAATTATGAGTCCATGCCTACATGCCAGTATTGCCTACATGCGCAAATGCGTAGTTGCTTAAATACAGTATTCAGAGTACTGTTAGCGATGAATAGCTGGGAGGCAGATAGCTAAAATCCTACCCCTCGTAGCTCGGCTGTAGTTAGGGGGTATCCCGTCATATATATATATATATATATATATATATTTATATATAAATATATTCATATATAAATAGATAGTTATCTTCATAAATACAGGGTGACATCAGGGTCGTGGAGCAAGAGTAAACAAGTTACTTACTAGAGACAGTCACGTTGAGCAACTTTTACTAATGGTGACAACCCAGAAATCGCGAATTGGGTAAGCGACGATGTTTCATAGTAGGTACCTATACTTGTAACTTTTATTAAAATTTCCATTTATTTTTCTGCAGCTTTTGTGCGCATGTGTGTACATGTATTTAAATGCTAGCATAGTTTAATTTAATTATGATCACTTTGTTAATATCCGTGAGTTCCTATAATTGGCTTTCCGTATTCTATCTTGATGTTATAATGCTATATTACAGCTGTTGGTTCTCCTTATCATAAATAAATAAATAAATAATATTATTATAGATAGACAAATGAATGTCCTTCCCAGGATTCGAACCCAGAACGTCCAGTTACGCGGGCAGGGTCACCAGCAAGGCAACGCGGGGCTGATAATAAATTTAACAATCTCTGTAAATTCATGCGAAATTAAGCCTTACGTCCGTGACAAAAGGACTGAAGGTTTGGTCAATTTGTTGCTTTAATAACTCCCAAAACGTGACATCGCAGGATCTCATATTTTATTCATAGTAGGTAAAAGAGCGTAAAGGATAAAACCTGTATATAACAATGTTTTGTACAGTCAAGTGTAAACATTATACAGCCTGTTTTTTTTTATTTGCGTTAAATTCCAGGGTTTACTTGGATTCGTTAATAGGAGTTATCTGGTATATAGCTTTTTTTTTAAATTGAAAAAAAAATTGTTTACCTTTTCATACACAATAATTGAAATGGCAAGTGTGAGAGAACCTTAAGAATAAGAGCTCAGGTGACTGACGGCATGTCAAAATAAGTTTTATTAGGATGTAATAAAGGTTGCAATACACACTTGTCCAGTCATTAAACTTATTTATTATTT
>JALPQI010020250.1:0-15661 GCA_025490895.1 Thaumatotibia leucotreta
TAGAGCCATTCAACTTAACGAATTAATTTTATTGTTCAGAAGCAAGTTTGGAAGCGAATTAGAAACAGTCCGTCCCGTTAGTGTGTTAGAATTTATTCCGCGATATATGAGCTAAGGCCGCTGTGGTGTCCCATGGACTTAAGATAATTTCGGAACGTATACGAGTAAATGCTCTGCTGCGTCGAGTGGGACAAACGTATCTACTCATAAAATTGTCTCAATCGGTCGAAAACAGAGCGTTTTGTACATCACAGATTATTCATACACGCACACATCATAAATTTGTGAGATAGAGTTTTACTGCCGACTAGAATGAAAGTTAATGACGCAACGAAAATATACACACGTCAAAATCTACACACACAACACGTCACGCATGCCTTTGCCCTGACGAAGTATTAGGCGATCCTTTATCGCCTTTATTTAATTAAGATCATGCTTTTGTAGCACCTAAATGAATACAGTATTTTTTAAGACTGGCCCTGCTAGAATCACGTTATAACGTACCGGAAAATTTTAGAATTCCGAAAGCGATTTACACACGCTCGCGCTTGCGTGGTAAATGGTCAATTACGTAGTTGGATCTTCCAAAGAACCTTGCCCTTGCGCATTACGTCACGGCTTGCAGCGTAATCATACAGTTAGTTATGCGTGTGTAGAGGCCGTTTGTATTGATAATCGAAACCCTTGGTAAAAGGCCGACAGTGACTATAAGATCGCGTTTGATGCTATACTTAAGATGACTTAACTTCAATATAAATTTAAGTAAAACGAAGTCGTGTCAGGCATAAATGAATGCGCTTGTTAATTTAAAATAATTCCTATTGTTGGTGCTAAGTATAGGTAAAGGTTAAAAAGGTTCATTACCAAGTTCTGCGAAATCATTTGGCTTTTGGTTGAAGCCTTGAACACTTTGCTGTGCCTATCACACAAAAGCTCAGCGCACAAAAGGCTGTACTGTAGGGCTGTACGAACATACGTATATGTATTAACTGTTTAAATTCGTACATAGGCTTTTATGACCCTTTCACATTAAATGCTTATATTTTATTTAAAACAAGAAAATAGGGCTACAGTCTTTTATATAAATATGGCTACGTACTTGTGTAATAATCATTCATTTTATTTTTTTATCTACCAAATCACCTATAGAGCTTCTCTTTGGTCTGACAAAGTTGAGTAGGCAACAAAAAATCGTAACTCGAAGCAATTGTCCTGGGACCCGTTTCTCAAAAGCTTGTAACTTGTAATACAAGCGGAAGTCTCTTTTTATTACTATAAATTAGATAAGGACTTCCGCTTCTATTACAAGTTACAAGCTTTCGAGAAATAGGCCCCTTGTCTCTTAGTTTTAATGCGTAACAAAGACACTTGCTTCGAATTTTCGAATTTCGTGTTTCTGAAAACCTACCGCGAACCAGTTTTACCTCTCTGTCTTTCAGATTTATACGTGAGTATGACTGGGACACAACATGTCGATCGTGGTCCGATAGCCCTTCTTATTAATGGGCTGGCTTTGTCATGTCGTTATATCATTATATCGATCTTACCTTTAGCAGCGTGATTTGATCAGGCTGCGAGATCTTGGAGAAGCCGGGGAGGCCCTTGGCGAATTCGACGATGAGCTGAACCGTGAGGATCGTCATCTCTGTGATCTGCCGGAACGGCGTATCTGCGTCTTCGTCCTCGTCATCTGCTTGCTGCCACGTCTGTAGACAATTTGTGTTTTATATTCTTTGGACAAATGTTAAAAGACTCATAGAAAGTATGAAGTCCGGCTGTCCGCCCTTTTAGCTTCTGACAGTGGTCGTCATTTCAAAGTGAGAGTGACGTGACATGACATGACAGTCGGTAAGGAGGCGGACATCATATTATAATTCTGTCTCGACATTAACCAATCTTCTGAGCATTCGTTCGGATAAGTACATCTACGTCACCGTAAACAGAAGTTGCGAACAATTACCACAAACCTTTTAGTCAATTTGTGTTTATTTTCCAATCTACGTCGTTGAATAGCTGAATACTACTAAATTCATGTGTTATTTAATCAGCTCTTACAATTACATTATCCTAACCAATCATTTGCTTTGAAATTTTGGTTGAGCTTTATTCCTATGTAAAATAAGTGTGACAGCTGGTAACCACAGTTATCAAAAGCAATGAGTGGCTAAACTATTAAAGGCCGAGCCACACTGAATGCGCGTGCAGCACGTACGTATGTGAATGGCGTACGCGTTGTAGCGTATATCATATTAGATGGCACACCGCTAGCTGGAGACTCGCACGTGCGCGCCAAGCTACCGGTGTGCCATCTAATATAACATTTATATACGCTACAAAACGCGACACCCCGCACAATATACGCAAGCAGACGCTGCACACGCTTGGTCTTTAATCAATAAAAATGGTGCTACATTATGGATATTTTTTGAACGGTGTGTTTACATGGTTCGCAACTTGGACGTGACTTTAAGTACGGAAATAATGGTGAGATAAAAAAGGAACAAAGATTTATAAACAGTCATATGAACTGTCTGGTATAAGTATAGCCGCAAATATCCTACAAATTATATGCTCAAGTAATTTAGTAGGTACCAAAATATAATATTCTTGCTTAGAAGGTGTAATTAACAGTCTACTCAGGGAATTCGGCACCTCCGGATATTACGCAGCTTGAGTAAGCAGAAGGGCTTTTGCTAAACAGTTCGGTTCAAAGGAAACATAATTATGACTAATTATCTAAGAAAACCAATCTGCCCATTGTATGTATAGGTATAGGTATACATTTCTAGCATGTAGAAACTAAATATGTACATTTTGAGCTGTGACAATGTGATCTTTACATTTGGCAAGGACAAATTTATTTATAACTATTCTCATACTTTAAGTGGTCGTCCGTGATTACTTTTTTCCTCAAACGAGAATGGCGCACGAAACTCGCTAAAATAAACTTTAAATAGGTATCTATTTTTAAGCAGTATGCAATCTTCGCTAAAAAAAGTGTAAAAAGCGATTTTAGTGATCTTTATGTACATCACATTAATTTACGATTTAACACGACATGATTATTCTTAGATCTCCCCACTTCAGGTGCTAATTATTTGTAGAAGTTATTTGTTACATTAACTGTTTCGCCATCTTTATTAGAACAGCTTTCCTTTTCTTTTATATTCGTGAAGAAGAGAATAGTGATTATTTGAAATGTCACTAAACATTCCTTGATAGCATTGATGATGGGCAGCATCGTCATCATAGTGGACACATTACTGCGATCCCCAATCTGCTTACCCAACGCGATTATAGGGATTTACCTGCGTCTATACGGATAGTTAATAGGGGAGGACTACGTCCAGCAGACTGAGATAGGCTGATGATATGAGATAGTTGCAGACTTGTTTTAGGATGGAAAAGTGTCTAGGTACCTGTGTGACCCTCTTAAGGTCCTCTTCAGAAGGCTGCTCGTACCCATCCTGGTACCACACGAGCCTGGCGATGAGGAACTGCTGGTTGGAGGTGAGGGCTGGGATGTTCTTCAGTCGATTCTGCTCGAGGAGCTTGTCAGACAGGAACCGCGGGACCACTTCGTGCTGCAAACATTCCAGCTTCACGTAGGAAACATTTGGTTGGTTAGCGCTTCTGACGGAAACGGGGCAAATTTTTTTTAAAGCCACTTTGGCGTTACAAAATGGTATGTAACATCTTTCTTTGAGATTCTGGTATTCTTTAACATTGTTCTTTATATTACAGAAAAATGTGGGAGCACTATAAGTATAACCAGCTCGTGTCTGTGTATGTTTACTATTTGCTGGTTTTTCGTTATGATGATTAAAACTCGAAGGAAAATCTGATAGGTGGACTGTGACACGAATGTTGGATAAACTTAATTAAAAAAATCAAGGTTTAGATATTTAGAGAGAGATGTAGGCCTACGTCTAGCAGTGGACTGAGATAGGCTGATGATGTGTACAGATTCAAAAATCAGTTGAATCAATCATATATGGACTTCGGATTCATAATTTATGATTGGATCATCTTTACAGAATGCCAGTGGTCTGCAAAAACAAGACATATCCTTTAAAGACAACTAATACAAGGTTTTGATTACGCTTCAAATATGTTTCAAGAGCTATTAATGGGTATTAAATATGTGAGACGTTTGGATGTAGTTTTTTTTTCATGACCATACATATATTAGGGACTGGATTTGTTATCGCAGTACCTACTTTAATATTCACAATATTAAATTATGAAGTCAAAGTCAACCTTAACGTCGCAGGGTTGTTGAAATGTGTGTAAACATATAAATAATTTAGTTTCACGTAGCAGCCACGTGAAATTTGAATTCCAAATTGTTTTAAAAAATGTTTAAAATATGGTCAGCAAACAACCGAATACAAATTCCATTAAATCAATGTAAAGAAGAACGGCTTGTTTTATATTCAGTCGGCAACCAGATCTCAGAAAATGAAATCTGATCTTTCATTTCGGTACGGCTGAGGCCTCACTTGTCTTGATTTATCACGGTTCAGGATCAGTTAATCTCCAGTGCGGTTTAAGTGACCGCCTTGTGTTTCATCATATGTATACATATATCTAGAGAGAATTGTATCCTATTTCTTTATTAACACGTTCGTTCGTGCTAATACTATGCCGTACGAAATTATCTGATAGAACTCCTATGCCATTGACACACATGTGTGACTGAACAGATTGTACTCTTATATCAGTGACACAACACTTGTGTCAAAAACGTTCGTATTTCTATGGCATTGGCATAGGAGGATGAACTTGATTTATGCTAGTGGCAATAAGGTTACTCTGATCATGTATGTGTGTCACTGGCATAGGAATCAGATTTTGTTGGTCACACATGCTGTGTCACCGGCGTCGAACGTGTTAACATTTATAGTACCTATTAAATTTGTCAATCGATTTAAACAAACGGTTCAACTAATTCCATGTATTTTACAATTGGCTTTCCAACTAGATATCGATCAAATAGTTAAGTTAGCCAACAAGATATTTATTTTATTTATTTATATCTGTCACTACGCAAATGCTTTGAAAAAGCATTGGTACCTACTTAACCCCTTATTCATAAACGTCTCCTAACTTAGCAAGCCGATAAGTATTGTTTGTACCTTTCGGTCTTATAGACATATTGATAAGATCGAAAGGGACAAAAAATAATTTATCAGGGGGTTAGGCAGAACAACTAATGAGAAAATGAGAAGATACTTACAATTCTAGCGGCCTCTGGCGGCGGCGGGTCACACTGCATGATGGGCGGCATATGATCGTCAACTGTCGTCGTGCTGACCGGCAGCTTGTCCTTCTCTCTCTGTGCCTTCTTCTCTTTCCTTTTTATCGCGCACTGGTTCTCTGGCACCACACACTCGGGCCTCATGCCGACTGCTAGGCACTTCTTTAAACGACACTCTTGGCATTTCCGTCGCATATACATGTCCATTTCGCACGCGTGACCGAATTTGCAAATGTAGACTGCGTTTTTAGTGACACTCCGCCTGAAGAATCCTGGAACATTGGGAATGCTTTTTTTATCATCTTGCTTTACTAGGCTTGCTTAGTTTTACTTTTCCAGTTACATTACAGTAATCAAAAATGCAATTCATAGACATGGTGTAAAAACTGATATGTTTTACATTGTCTTATTCTTTTGTCTAAAATAACGGTAAATTAATGATATGAATTGACATGACACTTTTTCTGCTAACGTACCTATTGTGTTTGCGATAAGATAATGTATTGGTGCTTAGACACAAATACGCAAGGTTGACTGAAAGGCAAGGTTCATTGACAGCGCTCGGCTCTGCTTTTGGAAGCAATCTTATTGCTACGTGCAATTTTAAGACTCCCAAAGTGATTTTTATTCCAATTCGATCCGGTTTCAAACACGTTTAGGTGCCTTATGATTATATCTTTTTCTATTGAGTTTTACGCTCAAAATTGCATTTAATAGTGACTATTGAGCATAATAAGGCATGCTAGTTATATTTTTACAATTTAATTGCTTCATAGCGTGTTTTATCAGATGAGGCTGTCGAGGGTTGGTCGTACGCCGGCGCCGATGGGCGATAGCGGCTGTGAATCAGGAGGCAGACAAGCTGCAGACATCCATTGTGACGTCTCGTCTCGACTGTATGAATACAAAATGCACGCGCATCCACCTCGACATAATGCGCCAATTCACCACTGAATTGGCACGCTCGTGGGCGACCAGGGCAAGGACGACGTCTAGCTAGCAACAGAAGTAATGAAGGTCGCACCCACGTAAGGATACTTGGCGTACCATTTTAGGTTACGTACGCTTGTTGTCTTACCTTTACACCCTTCACACGTGAGCGCGTTGTAGTGGTATCCGGAGGCTCTGTCTCCGCAAACCAAACAAAGTTCCTCCTGCTGCCTAGGCGCCGGGCCCTTTTTCTGCCTTCGCGCCTCTCCATCTGTACTGCACCCGTTTATACTGGACGCCGGCGACAACTCTTCGCGACCTGCAACAATGTATAAAGGAATGTTAATGTTGTTTACGCTGCAACTGCGCAGAAAGAATCGGGTCTGGTAGCCCAGCGGCATCTAAAAACGGACGCTATAAAATTTGCATACATTTCATGAACCATTTGTCGAGTCGGCGGGCGAGTGAAGATCGTTTATTTTTCATTTTTACATGCGGGGCGATGTTCCTTCGCCGAAGATCGTTTGTGAAGCGAATTGCGCGCAAGTGATTTTCGGCAGTCGCGTGAGCGTTTCCTGCCCAAACAAAAGCTGGTTAGGACCATGCTACGCATAGCAATAAGGGGATACGACCATTTATGTATTCAAGACATAGGCGAGTCGGGTGATGGAAATGTAATGGCAATTGTTTCTCAACAGTCGGAACTCCTTATAAAGTAAGCAGAAGCGATATAACGAGATTCTTAAGCCTTAGTTTAGGTACACCTACCTACTCCCTAAATAAGATTCGGTTAACGATCACAAATAGAAGGAAGTTAAAAAGGAAAGAATATAAAAATGTTTTAAACGCAACGTGGGTGTCCCGCGTAATTTCGTAACGTAAACAAAAGGAAAAACGGAGATGATCAAACACCCGACGGGACAATGAGCACATTTAAAAGGGAGGGGTCAATTTAAGCCTGTTGTCCCATTAATTTTATTTGCTTTTTTATTGTATCCATTAGACGTCGCGGGTCGGTGGCCGGTTGCCGTACCTGGTTGCGCAACGGCCAGAAATGGCCGCCGCCAAAAAACTAGTTCCACGTGGGATCCGAGCTCGGAGGCCACGGCTGTCTCGGTTCGTCATACCCGATCTCATAACATTCACTCCCACAGACGAATACTGATTGCAGTCCAGACATATTAAGCAGTTTGCTCTTTGCTCAGACATTAAAGACTAGCGCTGATGGAATTGCTTTTTTATGAATGCGTCTTTAGATTATTAAATGGAAGGCAGTCTTGTTTGTTCAGCGATAAAAATACCTCAATAAAGAGGTCAAGTGCAACATTTATCGCTATTTGAGTGATGAGTGCCTAGTGCCTACGCTACCTCTTGCACTGACCTGCTCACAATGCTGCAGTCATGCTTTTGTCACGGTTAAATTCCAATAGATAAAATAGCTTCAGGGATTCTTAACCACGCGATGGTACAAATTTCCTTTCCCTGGCAGCTTCAGAGAATAGCGATTTGGTGTCGTATTAAAAATACAAGGAAAAAGCTATAGTCACGTCCGTTTGCACAATCTCGGATCAGAGCCACTGTCAACTATCGAGGTCAGTTTGAATTTCACGACTCGCTTTATCAATAGCTACTGGCTTAAGTCAAGAGATCAAATCGCGCTGAGCGTGTTTGCAAGTCGCTAGGTTTTTACTGTTTATTAATAGTTTTATAATAGATAAGAGCGGTCGTCGTCCTCCATCGAAAAACGATTACGGATTGCGAGCGTTAAATAATATTTTCGTGGACAATGACGCAATCGAGGAGAGCCGTCCGGTGAAAGTATAGGACTGGTTTGGGTCAGCAGACCTGTCCGAATGATAATTAGATTCTGGAGGCTATAAATTCTAATGTAAAGCAAACATGGATTTGAACGAAAGAAATAAGAAATCATTACAATTAATTACTTAATAGTCTAAATACTAATTGCTAGGTAAATATTCGTTTTAAAAGCTTTTAAATTGAGGCGAAATGGATTCCTTAGAAGGAAACCAATAAATAAACAAGGTTTTATTCTTATTAATTTATCAAAAAAATCGGAAACCAATGTAAGGCACGTTCATACTAATTGAATAAGTAGCTACTGCTAACCCGAATATAACAATGTTTTATCAAATCAGTGTTTGTGAAAAAGAAAGCTAATCAAAAGTTGAATGCACGGATGACCGAGTCAGTGTGTTATGTTATGCCTCAGCTGTTCAGTGTGTCTGTGTTGCGCTGGCGCATCGGAGGAAGGTCTAGTTCGTGGCGCGTCGGCGGCAATCGGCCACGGTCGGGTCCTCGAGCGAGAGGCGCGAGCGAGCGGCAAGTGGGGCGCGAGCGACGACCGGGGGCAGCGTGCGGCCTTGACTCTTAAGCCCCCCCTCACCCCGCTCACTTCTCCGCGCCTTGCTCACCGCGCAGCCACATTATTTATGATAGCATCAGAGCTCGAAGCAAGCTCGCGATTCTCTACCAACTATATACTAATAATAACTCGTTTTTCCTCTCACGCGACTCGCCTTTTTGCTCGATTTACTTACTTCTTTAAACCACAAGTCTATCAGAATTAAGTACCCATTAAAACACGACGCCATGTTTTATAATGGGAACGTAAGTCGCTCAGCGAGGCACGTAGGCAGAATTCGATTAAACAATACGCGAAACTTTCTACTGTGACCGACAGACAACGCAACCATTTCGCAGGCGGGCCGCGTCAGCGACTAGTGAAAGTTGCCCAAAATATTGCACAACGATTCTGCACATAGCACACGTAATTTAAATTCGGGTGTGGCGAAAGTAAGCCTAGCGACCATGTGAGCTGTAATCGAGGACATCGATTGTAAAAGTAAAACTTTCCTTGCGTGCAAGACTTTAATCTTGTTCGAAATCGTATGCATTAATCGAGTTTTTATTTTACACGTTATAACAACGAGATCGCGATCTAATTAATAATGATTGTGAAAATCGAGCAGCATTCCGATAGCTGTCCATCCGATGATGCACAATGGACGGGGAAAAACTGCAGAAAAAAGTGCACGTAAGATGCATCGACTGGGTGGAGTTCGGCTCGCGTTCTTACTTTCTACGATACTTTCTAGCAAGAGATGTGGGCCGGAGCCGCGCAACTGGAGCGATCGGTTTCTCTACGCCGGGAAAATTGGATTGAAATAGAAATCGCGAGGTGAAAATGGCCATTTTCTCGCACGCTATCGTGGAAACTCTTTTCATATAGTTACTGGAAGGAAGCGTGATAGCAAGGGATCTTTTAGGAGGGCGGACGCGGCACGTGAAAGTGTTTACATCCGGCAGTTGTCAGCGTAGCGTATCCGGACAGAGTGGGCGGACTATTCCCGATCTGCAATCTGTGTTTTACTCTGCAGGCGGTATCGGTAATGCAGCATTGGAAGCTAGGTACAATAAATCAAGAGCACAAATAGCTAGTCGGTTATCGAGCTTAAACCGTCCATTTATATGATCATTGCTTCGTGATGTAAATTTAAATTAGGCTATTGCCACCTAATATTCCTGTCATGGGCTCTACGAGGGCTTATGATAAACTCGTTTAAGATGAAACGAGTCGTAGCCGCGAAGTTTTATATTCAAACTTTCTTTACTCATTTTAATGAACAAAATTAGAAGATAGCGTGAAGCAGTTACAGCAACGTGTCTCCATTAAACCTCTCCAGTATTTAAACTGTGATTCGTGACGCGACTATCAAAGGCGACCAAGAATTCTTGAGATTCCATGCTCAAGTAAAATAGAAAGCGGTTCGATCACTTAATATAACAAACGTAAACACATGATGCTTCAATGCAATGGAAGGAATGGAATAGAACCCCAACAGATTTTTTTATTGGTCAATACTTGCATATACACCCTCTCTGTTAGTCATGGTGTTCTAGTAGACGAAAGCGTGTTTTGTCTCTGTCTGCCCCCTAATTTAGTGAGCAGTAGTGGTGAACCCACGCGCGCCTTTTCGAGTAAACATGGGAATGGTTAGGTAAATAGAAAACCGGGGGAGATATAATTAGAATAAGTACTGCACGGTTCCTTACCACTGCAAGTTTCGAGCGGGGCTTTTAACGAAGAAAGATAACTTAAAACATGCTTTTAAATTAATTATCGTACAGATGGTTCTTAAGAGTCCGTTAAGTTCTGTTCCATGTTATTCTGACAGGATAGAAAGTTAAACTTGTACCTGTATTAAAACTTTTTAATTCAATGTCGAGAAACTCTTTCCAACTGATGTTACAAAACTTTGTTCTGATTTAAATTATCTGTATTATAGGCGCTTATTTTGTTTTTTAAAAGACTTGTTATTTTTTAATTTAGTTATTTTTTTATTTCATAGATATAGCTCGAAATATCAATGCAAAACATATTATTAGAACAAATCACAAACAAAAAAAAATTGTAACCTCCACACGAAGTACTCGGTACGTATTTAGGTACCTCACATAAAACGTGTACTTTTGCAATAAAATAGCAACGATTCTTACCGCACGTGACCCGATGTTCCTACCAATAGAAAACAAAGCATTTAGCTCAATGCATTCAACATCAACAGTAGCTTACATAAATCTCAATTAAAGCCAATTCCCAGCGTAATCAATAGCTATTCTAGTACTAGTCGTCCTAGAGCCAACTAGGGCTTGCAAATATTCGAAAGATTCTGGTATTCGAATATTCGGTTTTTATTATGTGTTATTCAAATCATAAATAGAACATATAAAGTTGCAAATGCAGGTGAAAATACTTTGATTGGCACAGTTAATAACCAGTAACCCGTCAAATATTTTAATAAGACATTTTATAGTAATCAACAAAGATAAACTACAAATTATCAACATGCAAGGTATATATTCTAACTCTCAGCTTTGTATTTATATTTAGGGAAACCTTGTTTTACTAGGGTGTACCAGTATTTTATGAAAATTGGTCCACAAATCGTTTTTATTACAATAATTTACCATTATTCGAATACTAAAATGGACCGAATATTCGAAGTTTTCGAATATTCGAATTGCATGCCCTGCAACCACAAATTAATCGTTTCTATTACAATCATTTAGCATTATGCGCATTATTCGAATACTAAAATGAACTGAATATTCGACAACTTCTGATATTCGAATTGCAAGCCAAAAATTAATCGTTTCTATTACAATAATTTAGGATTATGCGCATTATTGATATTCGAAGTGCAAGCCCTAGAGCCACAAATTAATCGTTTATATTACAATACAATAATTCAGCATTAAGCGCAATATTCGAACACTAAAATAAACCGAATACTCGAAAACTTCGAATATTCGAATTGCAAGCCCTAGAGCCAGCTAAGCTATGGATGACCTTGCCCCGCCGCTGAAACCTTCGCGAAATAAAGGTGGATTGGAAAGTGGATCGCGTAATGAAAATAGCACTGGTAGTTTCACTGACCTAGTTGACTGAAACGCCCGCAGGGATGTAAAATCCTAACTCGAGGAAAACATTGGGTTTTATGGATACTCTGTTGGTTGGAAATAATCGTATTCTAGCTTCATTAGCTTCATTGTGCATTTTATTCCGAACTAAACATTTTGAACAAACTATACTGTTTGGTTTGGTGTTTTAAAAAAAGGTAAACAATCTTGCAGTATCTTTTTATTGAAAACTACGATCAGAAAATAAGTTTTAGCAAATATACATAATATAACAAGGAAATACAGTGATTTGCATTATTTTTGATTCATTAAGTACCTAGTTTGGATTTTTATATGCATTTTTCAATAAAAAGATACTGCAAGATTGTTAACCTTTTTTTAAACACCAAACAGAGTACAGATGTTTTTACTTTTAGACATATTAAAGCTCCTAGAATTGTATACCGGGTGTTTCCTGTAATAGGAGCTATACATTAAAATATTTATTAATAGATTTTGCTGGCATAGCAATAAAAAATTGCGTAAGTTCAAACATATCGAACCAAAACGAGTTGAAAGTGCAACGGCAGCAATTCTCATCGCGCTACATTCGATTGTCTCATTAACCTAGTTCCATTTACCGTGGAATTATACTTCTAAACAGTTTTCAATATCACAGCGATTCCGCTTAAGGCACTGGCCTACT
Organism: Thaumatotibia leucotreta; assembly: GCA_025490895.1. NCBI lineage: Eukaryota > Metazoa > Arthropoda > Insecta > Lepidoptera > Tortricidae > Thaumatotibia > Thaumatotibia leucotreta. Next base: position 12,321 of record JALPQI010020250.1, read on the forward strand.
ACCGCAAAAATCGAAATTCGTATATTTCGAAGATTGTTTTCTGTCACTCAATCGAAAGCGTCATTAGAGTGAGACAGACAAATCCTCGAAATTTACGAATTTCGTTTTTCGCGGTAGGGCATAGCTTAGTAGCTCGCGGTGAGACCAATGCCTAAATGCCATTCAGACCAAACGAAAATTCGCTATTCTAACCCACTCTACGAAATTCGATCGTTACACAAAACGTGATTGGTTGATTTCGTAGAACGGGCGCTAGAACAGCGAAGTTCTTTTGGTTTAAACGCACCTTTAAGCGGTCGATTCATTGGCCCGATTCTAGTAGAATACCACAAGTAGGCCAAGGCGATCACTGTGACGCTATAACGAGGCCGTAGTACTATGAGACTAATTCGATCTTGGGTCAACGACTCGTGTAGCTGATAACATATTAAAACCGAATTATGAGAATAGGTCGACTATGCGGACAAAGCCACGTGTGGAACTGCAACATAAACATAACAAATTAATTTAATTTTCACCGACTTCAAAAAAGGAGGAGGATGTCATTTTTTTATGTATGTTCTTCGATATCTCTGAGAATCGTGAAATACATTTTTTTTACCGAACGAGTATAATTTGGGATTTTGGTGAAATTGGTTGAAGTCAGTTTTGAAATTGTTTAATGATTATACATACATAGTACATACATTGTATAATTAAAATGAGTATATTTATTTTAACGTGCTATAGTACTAGAAACGTGGTATAGTAGATACTAGAAAGTACTCTAATTGGCAAACGAGTAATTGACGTGTTACATTACAGTAAAGACCTTTTAAGCGAAAAACAAATGATTCATCTATCAGATATCTATCAACTTCGGACAGTGTTTATCGGATAGATAGTGTCACTTCATGATTATAGTACCAAGGAAACTGATGATTTATCCAGTCTAACACGGCCATGATATTTCTTTATTGTGCTTGTAGATTAAAGAAACAATTGCCTATCGTTGCTAGGTCTTTAATACCCTTTAGCTCGAGCCTATTACGCGTAAGCTGTTAAAACGACGCTGAATGTCACGTACCAGAGAAGCCTTAGAACTCATAATCTACTGTTTATTCATTTAAACACAAAAAGGGTAAAGAAATGTTATAAATCGTTGTTTGATATTTCTATGTGCGGTGCGTAGGTTTCTCTCTGTCGCTCTTCTTTGTTGCGACAAAGACAGTTGCATTTCGGTCGCGATTGATCGCTAGCGATTGGCATCTTGGCTATGCACCCAGTAAACTTAATTATGTCTCTTGGTTTTACACCTGGTTTAAAGTAAATATACGTCGTTTTTATATTCCTAATGAAATAGGCCACATGAAATAACTAAAGGTGTGGCAATTAATCATTACTTTATCCGTAAATATTTTTTAATTTTTTATAGGAAATATAATTTGAAAATATACATCCAATCGCACAATTAAGTAAATATCTAACTCAGTATAGCTGTGTACATTCAAAGACAAAACAAGGTGTACAGAAAAATGTTCAAAAATATGTCTCGTAATTTTGTGTAATAAGAACGTCGTCGTAACATATTTATGAGCGGATTTTTTCGATACAATTCTTTTTACACTTGACTGTACAAAACACGATACAAATCAGATTTTCACTTCTTGCGGATTTCACCACTTTTCCTTTATTGACTACATATTTGTAGGTATGTAGGTAACGCGATTCCAACAATCAATCTAATCAGTGTATGACGCCAAATAAATCGAAAACAAAGCATTCTTCGAGCGATAACATTTCGTCGTCGGTTTATCTGTCCTGATACTCGGTCAGCGACCCGCAGTCACTGCACTACAGACCTAAAAACAAAATAAAATAATTAACCCTTTTACAACCTGACAAGCAATACACTGCTTTATTGCTTATGAGATACATCACGTTTTTTATTGCGCCACGAAGTTGGCTCTATGATAAGTTTTAAAATCGATTAATATTCTTTTAACTGGAACGTAGCACTGAATAATTGATATACATATGCAATAGTCTAGCGTCAAATAAATCGATGGATCGTTTTAATTGGTGGCAATTTCGTATGCAAAGTATTTTATTATTAACTTTTGGAACAACCAATTTGATTATTACTAACTAACTACTACTTAATAACTAATGTAGGTAGAGTGGCATTTAAGACTATTTGTTAAATATTGAATAGGTTTTAGAGTGGTCGACAGTTATCTTGATAATTGTAACCAGTGAGTAAATAAACCGTGTTTCTAGCACATAACTAAATCAATTGTCACGTTGCCGCTTCAGTTAATATTAACCTAACTAGGGGTATTCCGCAAAGGTAATTTGAAATGGAATTATGGGCTAAGGGTTCTCATACTTAGTATTTCTTTTGCAACAATAACACTTTCATTTCAAACAAAAAGTTAAAAAAATCGGAGTATTCCGTTAGGGAGTTTGTTACGACAAACAAAACACCCGACTGTTTGGGGTGGTGGTTAAAAATAGCATGTAGCAATCCGTATGTCCGTCAATTTAAACCTATCCATGAGCAATTGAGCAGGCAAACAGTAGAATAAAAAGTTATACTGCTTGGAGTAGGTACATTTTTCCCATGCACCAGTGATTGCATTGACCTAACTTGATTCGTAGTTTTCTTACGCTACTAAATCAGTAGACACGTGTAGGTGTACCGTAATCTCGAAGAGAAATTAAAGATTCCGATGTCATAATACCAAGTGTCGTAATTCTGGTTAGTCACACACTCATTGTTATTTCAGGCAGCGCTCGACCTACATTACCCACGGCGGATTGTGCCGAATTATCCTTGTTTACTGGGCCTTTTTCCTGGAACCTCGGTGTTAATGACCTACATAGGTTGTCTGAATAACACGGCCACACTTGTTTACATAGCTTTCAGGCTGGCTTTTTCCTCGGGCTTCGCCTGCGTTTCATACATTTATTTTTTTATTAAATTTGTACAATTTCGCGACTTTTGTTCAAACATGATTGGTGCGACAGTATGTCGCCGGACCATTCGTCCATCTTTTATTAATATAGTTAGTAAAAGACGGAGACTCTATCTCAATATTGTCTTAGATTATTGATTTGACAAATAGTTCAGCTATTAAACCACACTCTTAGTTATTTAATTTCCCATGACGAATTTCTTTAGGAACATAACATAAAAACGACTTACATTTTAAACAAGATTTAAACCAAAGTGAGAAAAGTATCAACACACAAAACGGTGGTCACTATAAAAGTTCTAAGTAAACATTCAAGTGGTCATACCGCAGGGGCCTCTCCGTGACCAGATCGTGGTAACGAGCAAAAAACAAACTACATCCGAC
>JALPQI010020251.1:0-18163 GCA_025490895.1 Thaumatotibia leucotreta
AATTCAACATGACGTTTATATTTATCTGCATGTGATTTATTGAGGATAATGTTTCATGTTTCGTGACATCCTTTGTGTGAAAAGGGCATCCTAAAAGCTAGTAATTTTTGATGAATGATTTAATTAGTTATAAGTTAATGTTCAGTACATTTCTGTCGTGGTTAATTATGAAAGTCAAAATGAAACTTATAGTAATATTCTGGGTACTGATAGTGAATTCCCCTCGATATTCGGTTGTATCGATAATCCTTGAAAGTTGGGATTCTAAAAGGGTTTCTAGTTCTACTTATACACCTATGTAAATCAGTCACTATGGCGTTCCCACAGTAAGCTAATATTATATGATACTAGTAAAATATAAATTAAATTATAAATTAGTCCGGAGTAAAATGGCCGTGGCAGAAATATACCGTCTTTACATAGGTACATTTAACAACATGCCTACACTGTTTAAAATCTTATTCATTTAATTGTAATTAATTCGTTTGTTATGTATCCCAATGACAACCTACTACATAGTACTTACATAGTACTTACGTACTCCTATTACATAATTAAAGACGTACTCTGAAATCTCGACAATGTAATTAGATAACCTGCCTGTCGGTACCTATATTGGTGCTGTGATTTAATGTTAATTATACCTTAGTCAGCGAATTACCACTCCGCTTGAAATATGGAAGCGCTACGCGATTAAAATCAATATTTGAGCTACCCCGTCCAGTAATAAAAACAATTAATATGCGACTAACGTCCGGTTCGCTTAATTTGCCCGGCCAGCGTAAAATGTACAAGCCCGAAATGAAAAATCGAACGGTTTCTACGTCAGCAGTTGTGAATGCTATTAAACGTCACAGTGAAGCATAAAAAGATTACCATACTATATAATAGTATTTTATATACATAATTGTAACAATATGAAGGCTATATAAGTTGAGTACCGGGTTTAGGTCACGAGGCTTGCCGAGTGGCCTAAATAAGGTACGAGACTTATATTAGCCTTCATATTGTTATGATTGTATACAATACTTCTTCTACGACAGCCAAATACATACCTAGTATACCTACTCGAAAACAATAAAATGGGTTACAAACCTACTTAAAGAATGAATAGGAATATTTATACCAATAAGTACGTAGTTACCTACACACAACTAAGAGTAAAAAAAGTAAATCAATAATTTTGTTCTTTAGTTTAAGTAAAATCCCAGTATTTGATCATCAGTGCATCTGAATCACTCATAATTAATTAACTTTTGCGCAATCCCGTCGACCAAACAAACAAAAACGCTAGAATATTTTTACCAAGATTTACAAATTTCGAACACATTATGCCGAACATGCCATAGACAAAATAAATAGAAAATAAGCCGGTTATCAATTACGAAAAATGTGGTTCCGTTCAAGAATATCTAAATATCAAATGTAAAAATAATAAAATTATACATATGATTATACAAAGCTGATTGGCGAGGCGACAGACATGATAAGGCTACCGTACTAAGTTTGTAGCGAGATTAAATTAAGTTATTATCGATCTGTTTACCGTCCCCTCCCATACAACTTATTTTCTAATAAATCAAATTATCATGACGTCGGCTCTTTACGATTTATTTTACTTTACTGAAAACGACTTTACTAAAAATGTTATTTTATATTTTATTGCGGTAATCACGATTACTTTCTATTACTACTTGAGTAACTGGTAACTACTGGGATTCGTTTGCCTAGTTATTGCCACCAAACTATTTAGTGGTAACAAATAGAAAAATAATACAGTTATTACCACCAATTGATTTAGCTTTACCCCTAGTAACAAAGTAGTGGTAACGTTTGAGAATAACCGCCCTTATATTAGGAATCACCACGAGCTTCAAGATGCACGTAGGTACATTTTTAGATATGTCAAGTGTCACAATCGAATCCCAATTCGATTCTCGAAAAAAATACTTACTCGTATTGCCTACCGTAAACTATCTGGGGAATGAAGGTGTTCTGCTATTTTTACACCTGTTGGCGCCAACTAAGAGCGAAAGATATGTACCTATAGTAGTATGATAGCATCATTAGAAACGATTCTGCATGTTGTGCACATCACTAAAAAATACGCGTGACGCACGTTACCTACAAAAATGTTACACGCTTGGTTTTCATACAATTCGACGAACTTTTTTCTGTCTAGAACCTATTTTTCTTTATGTGGGCCGTTTCCAAGATATCAGCTCTCAACGTCGTAAAAGGTTTCACCGTTTCTTTTTTAGGGTTCCGTAGCCAAAATGGCAAAAACGGAACCCTTATAGATTCGTCATGTCCGTCTGTCCGTCTGTCCGTCTGTCCGTCTGTCACAGCCGATTTACTCGGAAACTATAAATGCTACAGTAACGAAATTTAGTGAGAATATGTGTTGTATGAACCGCTACAGGATTATGATACTAAATTGTAATAAAAACCATTGGGGTGGGGGCCCTCCATACATGTAACTGAGGGATAGAATTTTTTTTTTAGTTTTACATAAGCGTGTGGGGTATTAATAGAAAGGTCTTTGAAAATGATATCAAGGTTTATACATCACATTTTTATTTAAGCAAATCGTTTTCGAGATATCAGCTCTCAAAGTCTGAAAAATGTGTCCCCCCCCCCTCTATTTTTTAAACTACGCGATATAAAATTCTGAAAAAAATATATGTTATGCACATTAATAAACTCTATCAACGATTTTTGGTTTGATTAAATTATCTCCTATAGTTTTTGAGGTAGGTTGATTTAACTGTATTTTTTTTTAATAATAAATTGATAATGGTACGGAACCCTTTGCGCGCGAGTCCGACTCGCACTTGGCCAGTTTTTTTTTATATGAACTCTTATTATTCAGCTTACTAAATTACTCTTCAGAACAAAACTTTTACTTACGGTACTTCATTTGTGCACGTCTACATAATTACTGAATACATCAGTTAACATGAGTCTAACGAGACTATTATTTACACTGGCAGGGATAAGCGATAAGCGTCTTTGTGACGTGAGCTAAGGGTTAACCGTAATTAGCCCGTATTTCACTCTACCTTTTTGTTAATTGACAGTGATAAAAACCGTGAAAACATTTTTTTTCAAGCTGAAGACAAAATAAGAGCAAGACCCTTGGGTGGTTGCCATCCTATTTCGCATAACGTCGGTCTAATTCGCAAACCTGGTAATTCAATGTGACCAAATTTTACAAGAGGTACAAAAAACTGAAACATTTTGTATGAAGACTTGCTTGTTTTACATTATGTTAAGATACATGTAGCCATCAGATTGATAATGTAAATCTACGAAAAATGCCTTCAGAACCCGGAAAATTCAGGGTTATGAGTTCTGGTAGTAAAAATACTTAGGTATAGTTTGTAGGGGGATAGGAGTTTTCTACAAAAAATAGACTATACAGGATGGCCCATTCAAATTGGTCAGTATCGGTGACATGGTTCCTAAGAACAAATCTTTGTATGTCTTATACTTTCAGACTTTCCCATACTGACCGATTTGAATGGGCCACCCTGTATTTTTTCCTCCTAACAACGTGTTATGGTTTAATAAAACATAAAAATATCACAAAATTATAATATTTTTGAAAAAAAGGAGGAGGATATCAATTCGACTGATTTTTTTTGTATGCTACCCTATATCTCCGAGAATCGTCATGAGGTTTGATGATGGGATTTTGGAGAAATCGAAGGATCTCTTCAAATGTTATAGTTAGGTACATTTATAGCGCTTTTGGTAATTTTCATTCATTTACTAGAATTGAAAATTGCGCGTAGTAAATGAATGAAATAGAAGAATTCAGGAAGTAGGATTTGATGTCACAGATGATGGGATCTTGGAGAAATCAGTTGAAGTTGGTTATTTTTAAATGTTTAATTTAGTGCGTATTTATATTCTAAAGAAAGCTGCATACGCCGGATTAAAAAGGCGCGGGGCCATAGCACTTTTTTGTAGCGGGGCTCCTGTTTTACTTACATTCTTATAATTACGATTACAGTCAATGTGGAAGATATACTTAGATGCGCGCAAAGTGCAATAAATAACTACACATAAGCATAACCCTATTACTACAAGATCGTGTATACATATCGAAAAGCAAGGCACCTCTCGGGGGCTCTATCCTGTGGACATTTGCCGGGATGCCGAGTAGAGTTCCTTATCATCAGGAATATTGTAAAATGGCAGATTTTATCGATTATAGATGATAATGAACCGAAATATTTTTTTTAGTACAGATGGTGCCTTTTTTTAGGCTCTAGTGCGAGAAGTGTGGAATACGTCAGGTCCAAAACTTCGGAGGGTCATCTGCACTAAAAAACGTCGTACGAGACACGTGCAACAACGAAATTCGTAACTCGTGTCGTTTTAAAACATCGCCACTTGTTTCGAATTACATGTTTTTCGCACTTGTGTCGTAATGTACTATTTCAAAATTTGATCATCGTACTTATCTGTTGTTTACAAAAACGATATACCATTTTTCAGTTGAAAGTAAAAAAAGATAAACAAACCCTGCAAACTTGCATTATTTCATAATCACTAATTACGCATTTACACAACACAATCTTTTATCACCAATTTACAAACTTAAACCTGAAGGTCACATAATTATTTTCACAAAAACTAACTCATGGAAAAGGATTTAAGTTGAACTACATAAGTACTTCCAACTAATCTGTAACGCTCGTTAGAACCAGCTTCTCACTACGAAATTATAAACTTCGTGAAAACACTGATGAAACCCTCCCTTGAGCCACGAAGGTACCTACCTGAACCTACCCCATTATGAGATTATTTACTATATATATATATATATATATATATATATATATATACATATATACATATATATATATGTATATATATATATACATATATATATATGTATATATATATAGTAGCAAAATTCAAGTGGCATTTCTGCAGAAACTTATATATATATATACATATATATATATAAGTTTCTGCAGAAATGCCACTTGAAATTTGCCGGAATAAAAATGTAATAAACGGGGGACCCAGATAGAAACTGATATAGATACCACGGGTGCGCCAAAGTATTTATAAAATTGCAACTTAGATTATTGGAACTCCGAAAATTTTTCTTATACAATTTAACTTCATAATGATCGGTATTTAGAATAATCTTTGTTCATAATCATCATCACATAGAATTATTTATGTTCATAATATTGTTTTTCATACATATTTTTAGTGCTAACTTTTATGTTTATATAATTTTTCACTATACTTATTTTATGCTATATATTCGAATGTTATAGGTATTTATTTTTATCTGTACTGGTTTTATGTATGAATTATTTTTGTTTAATTAAATATAAATCGTACTATTACTGTAAACTAGCTACCTGCACAAATCAGGTTGTGGCAGAGTAGGTACTGTACTAAACGGGTTCCCTCTAAACTTTTTTTGTCCGAAACGCTTAGGACATAACAGACTTGGTATAATCTATTTTGGCATCAACTTAATGAGACAGAAACATCACTTGGCTTAAATAACAATATTTCGAATATTATTTTGTCCGAAACTATCTTGGCATATCATTAATTACGCCGAGTGTTATAAGACAGAAATTAGATTTGCATTTTCGAAACTTGCCTTTTTCGTCAGGCAGAATTTGCTGTGAGGGTGAAAATTTCTGCAGTGAGCGAGCGAAGCGAGCGAACAAAACCTTCCGGGGCAGATCCGACTCGGATAGGTTAGGTTAGAAGACTAAGGCGGGAGCTTTGCTCCCGCCTTAGTCTTCGAGGTTATTTTTTTTTAGCAACCTAGAAAGTACTCAGCTCAGTAACACAGTAAGTAACGTATAGAATATTACTACTACCTCGATTATATTGAGAGGTTTTAATTATTCCTTCTCTGTTATGCTAAAACAAACTATGCCGATACTTTTTATGCACATCCAGATTATGCCTCATCATAAATAGGAGCATCGAAATTATGCTCGAATAATATTCGAACAACTCGAAATCTGCCATAAAGAAATATGCTAGTTGAGTATGTCACAACAGTTTCTGCACAAAGCCCATTATTACTACATACTTTATGTTATTCATAAAATAATTATACCACAACAGAGTGAACCTAATGGGAAAATGTTTATAAATAAACAATTTATTTCAAATAACTTTATGAGTATTGATTAATCTACTTGACGACTTTAGGAGGATAAAATTTCGAAATAAAAATCGTTATGAACATTGTAGGTAGAAGTATAATTTTTAGTAAGAAAAAAAGTATGAGAAAAAATTTTCGGAGTAATGATGATTATGAGTAAAAAACGGTATTAGTAAAAATATTCGGAGAAAAAATTGTATAAGTGCCAATATGGACCCAGATACCACCTACACAGTAATGAGAAATAAGTTGGCTTATGTGTGCAGATCCCTTTTGTATTTTTTCATACAAAATCTGGACGAAAAATATGATTCATTCTGTGTCGTCATAATATATTAAATACAGCGAAATACGAATTATTTAATAATAACTTATAACAGTATTTCCTTTCAATTGAAGCCATACATCTTACGTGCCTTGTTCCAAACAATCTTTCTCTTTGTATATCGCACCTTTAGAATTATAACGACGTAATCCCAAATTCACATATTGGGAATTTTGAGCTTTTACGTGTTTTTAATATTATTAAAATTCCTAATTCTTGAATCCCTCGCTATACTCGTAATCTAAAGGTGCAATGTAGAAGTGTGGTACGGAGAGACATACCGTTTATTACTGTAAGTACAATAGAATGGATGAGTAACGTAAACACAAATTCGGGTGTCCGTTTGTTCGTGTGCAAGTAGTGTTTCACTGCAAATTCACATCGACTAGAGTTCTATTCAAAAACACCAACCACGCGGTCCATTTACTTAGCAATTTTCATAAAGAAGTGTCGTGAGGTAGAGGCCATGGGTATTATGTTTTAAGGATGAACAATATTGCTTTGCTCTTCCGCGATACAGAATGTGTAGCTAATTAGTGTAACCCGCTATATTATTGCCGGACACCAGACCGACAACATCGTCAACTCCTGATGATGCCTCGTAGAGAGGCGAAACACGTGTCGAGTATAGTGTTATTGGTGGTGGTTTGTCATAGTTATTTGCGTATTTATTTTTGCGGCGGGAGGGTGGGAAAATTAATTGCATGCAAAAAATACGCAAGTAATTATAGCGGGTTACACTAATTAGCTACACATTCTGTATCGCGGAAGAGCAAAGCAATATTGTTCATCCTTGAATATGGACTTCCGCAAAGTAACGCCTGATTCAATTAATTATTATGTTTTCTAATTCATATTGAAATGTAACCTACCTATATTTACGCTAATAATAACCTATTATCTTGGTAATTATGCCACGATACGTTTGCGATAAAAGGTACTCATAAATATCGGAACACACACATAAAATCTTCATTGATTCATGTATTAATCGGTGTGTTTATTGATGTTTAAGAATTATTGTATCGGTTGTACCGGAATAAAGTATAAAACAAAACATTACGAGTTTGTTACACACGTAATAAACGCAGAGATTAATACATGAATCAATGAAGTTGCCACTAGATTTTGTGTACCGATATGTTCCGATATTTGTGAGTACCTGGTATCGCAAACGTATCGTGGCATAGATAGCGCGTAATGTTTTGTTTCGGTCATACTCACGTACAGGGGCCTATTTCTCTAAAGCTTGTAACTTGTAATACAAGCGGAAGTCCTTATCTAATTTATAGGGCTAAAAATAAACTTTCGCTTATGTTACAAGTTACAAGCTTTTGAGGGATTATTCGACGTTTATGACATTATTTTTTCTTCCTAGTCGTGATTCTATACAAAATTAATTCCACACAGCTGAAGTTTATAACATGCGTTTTTCTTCACAGTCATCAGTTCCACACAATCTTGTTTCTACCTAGTTGCGATTCTGCACAATATTATTACCACACAGCAGATATTTTTCGCACGAGTTTTTCTTCACAGTCATCAGTTCCACACAATCGTTTTTCTACCTAGTCGCGATTCTGCACAATATTATTACCACACAACAGACATTTTTCGCACGAGTTTTTCTTCTCAGTCATTAGTTACGCACAATCTTGTCTCTACCTAGTCGCCATTCTGCACAATATTATTACCACACAACAGAAAATTTTCGCATGTGTTTTTCTTCATAGTCATCAGTTCCACACAATCTTGTCTCTACCTAGTCGCGATTCTGCACAGTATTAATACCACGCAACATACATTTTTCACATTCATCATTTCTAGACAATATTGTCTCTACTTAGTCGCGATTCTACATCTGCACAGTATTAACCCATATACATTTTGAATCCTTGTGGTGACGGCAGTAAGAATACACTTTGTCTCCACCCCAACTCCTCCTGCGTGTGTCGTAAGAGTCGACTAAGGGATTGAAGTGTCACTTACCATTATTTAATAAAAAATTGTTGATGGGCAGCAGCGTCATCATAGTGGACACATTACTGCGATCGCCAATCCGCTTGCCCAGCGTGGCGATTATGGGCATTTACCTCCTAATGCGTCTATACACATAGTTAATAGGAGAGGCCTACGTCCAGCAGTGGACTATTCATAGGCTGATGATGATGATGATGATGATTTTGAATCCTAATAGCAGTGAATAGAGATCAAAACCAAAGTGGCCATTATGGCTTCGTATGCATTAAACTATCTAAATTTAAGATATGGTACCAGGCGCGCATTATCTAAGGCTACAGCTTTTTGAACCTATCTTTGAAATGTGTAAATGTGGGTAATGAAAATAATGAAAATTATATAATCGAATCGGTACCAGGGCAGCATAACTCACTTAAGTAAGTTATATAATTTTATCTGCTGCTGTGTGTACCGTCTGCGTATTTTTTTGAGCATCGGTCTGGGGGGCATACAATGATGCGTCACTGCAATTCCGTACCGTCTCCGTTTTTGAGCATTGGAGCGGTCGCGCCTTTAAAGGTTCCCACCTAGGGCTTGTCCATTAATCACGTCATACTGTATAGGGGGAAGGGTGATGAAGAAAAATCACTAATTATCACCATGGGGAGCGGGGATCATCGGACAAATCACGTGTAATTTTTTGTTACTCTCTGCTGAACAGCATTATAGCTAGTACCCCGAAAATGTCACCAAATATCACCATGGGGAAGGGAAGGGTCAAAAATAGGCCAAAATCGTATGAAACGCATGTGAAAAATTTCAGTTGCGTGGTATTAATACTGTGCAGAATCGCGACTAGGTAGAGACAAGATTGTGTGGAACTGATGACTATGAAGAGAAACACATGCGAAAATTTTCTGTTGTGTGGTAATAATATTGTGCAGAATCGCGACTAGGTAGAGACAAGATTGTGCGTAACTAATGACTGAGAAGAAAAACTCGTGCGAAAAATGTCTGTTGTGTGGTAATAATATTGTGCAGAATCGCGACTAGGTAGAAAAACGATTGTGTGGAACTGATGACTGTGAAGAAAAACTCGTGCGAAAAATATCTGCTGTGTGGTAATAATATTGTGCAGAATCGCAACTAGGTAGAAACAAGATTGTGTGGAACTGATGACTGTGAAGAAAAACGCATGTTATAAACTTCAGCTGTGTGGAATTCATTTTGCTTAGAATCGCGACTAGGAAGAAAAAATAATGACATAAACTTCTGATGATCCCTTTTGAGAAACGGACCCCTGATGCTAGCGAGCCATACAGAAAGTCAGTCCGGCAGCTTATGGTTCGGCTACAGATATTTATGATCTAACCCCCTTATTCATAAACGTTTGTTAACTTAACAAGCGGCTAATAATGCTTTGTCCCTTTTGCTCTTATGGACACATTGTTAAGACCAAAAGGGACAAACAATTATTAGCGGCTTGTTAAGTTAACAAACGTTTATGAATAAGGGGGTAAGATTTTATTATCTCCGATGATTCCACCAATCTGCACTTGAGGAAGATATTAAGGAAAATGATGATGTCTATAATATAATTAAAGAGTTACCTTGTTACTACCGAAGTTTCCCATACAACATTAAATTAACCGAACCGTTGTCAAAGGCTAAGTTAGAACAAGGTTTACAAGTGAATAAGCGTTTAATTTCAGAGTAATTAATTAATAAACTGACGACATATTTTATGTATCTCTAAATAATTATACGGGTATTATCTTCATATTTACCTATTCACTAACGGGCCCAGGTCGAAATTGATAAGAATGTTCATAGAATTTCAGAGGATAACAATAAGACAAATATTTTGCACGGAATGGTTATTTCATGTACCTATAGGTACTCATTCAGCGCAAAATATTTATCTTGTTGTTTTCCCCTGAAATTCTAATAGAATGGGATTAACATCGTCAGAAATCCGGATTAATATTGTTTTAAAACTGTGTATCTGAAATCGGTACTAATTTAATAATTAAGTAGTTACCTACACTCTAGCCGACTTGCCTTCTCCAGCCAATATTTTTTACTGACTGATATTGTTAGACAGTGTATAACTATTAGTACCTATAGTGTTCTGATCGCCTAAAAGTAAAAAAAAAATTGAAGCAAAAATATTTTGTACCGACGTCTAATTGACCTATTTAAACGACTGGTAATATTTCTTTATGTAATCGTATATAAGTTGTTATATCCTGAATTATACTTACTTCAATTTCAACTAGTATTATTTATTTTTTAATTTTAGTTTAAATTGTAATTAATTTTTAAAATTGTTGGCTTAGTACATAGTAATTAGTGTTAGTATATTAGTTCACAGTTTTGTAATATTTTTTCCTCTAAGACTAAGTAGGTAGATCTAATTATCATTAACTATATTCACTGTTATTGTTGTGTACCTAATGTCATTTATCCTTCTGAATACTCATAATACTAAATTTCCAAATTGTATCCAACCACGACGTAGGGTTTAGGTAAGTACCTACATATACATATATACCACATATAAAGTAATTATAATTGGTTAGGCATATACCCTTTTGTGCTGCTACAGTGCGCATATAATAAAAAATAAAATTATTTTTTTTTTCGTTCCAACTTAATTTAATTCTAATGTTGTTATAATTTATAATTTCGGATTATTCGACGTTTATACCATTATTGTTTCTTGCTAGTCGCGATTCTACACAAAATTAATTCCACACAAATTTATCACATGGAGATTTTTTCACAGATTTCATTTACACAAATTTTTCTCTCTACCTAGTTTCGATTCTGCGCAATATTAGTACGTTTATTATTTATTGATTTTTTTATAGCTTTTCGTTCTTCTATTTACTTTGTTATTAACTTTTTATCTATATAATATCAAGCCTACAAAATACTTTGTATGGCTGTCAATAATTATCTTCATTGCTTCGTCTTCTAGATTAGAATTAAAACACATGTAGTACCACGTACGGTGTCGCCAATACACACTGAATTTTGAGAGAATAATAATAAAAAAAAATACAAAATGGGGGTGGGTTGACATTTTGTACCCACCACCGGCGCGCCCAATCCTCATTCACAGTTACAGTGCTCCGCCAGTTCACACGTAATTCAACTAAATTATTTAAAACAATAGTTAATCGTGTTTTAAGTGTTGTTTACAGTGCATCATGGGTAAAAGAAAGCGTGAAAATCATGATCGTGATCATTACGATTACTTATTTTATAAAATAAAAAAGTTAGAGAAAGAGTTAAGAGGTGGACGTCGCAGGCGCCGTCACGAGTCTGTTGATTCGGAATATTCCGATTCTCGGTCGATAAGACCTACAGAAGTTGAAGGTCAGTACTTTAATTATTATTTATAACCCATTTAGTTGGTTAGTGCAAATTTATTTATTAAGTGATTACCACCTTACGAGTGTTTTCGACTTATTGCCAAGAATACCAAATAAAAATCTATCTACTTATAGTAAGAGATATGTACAATATAACACGTAAATGGTTCTTATTGCGGGCAGTTTTAGGGACTGTCACTTTACTTACTGGCGTTAACCCATACGAATGATGCGGGCAACCTGAGGGGTTGTCACTTCATCGTGCTTATGTCCTTGCCACCATACCTACAGGTATCGACTACAAAGACGTCCAAAAATGTTCAAAAGTGCTTAGACATAGAATAACAATAACACTTAGTGATGCGGGCAACCTGAGGGGTTGTCACTTCACCACGTTACCTTGTTTATACCTATTTTTATTACCATATAAATGCTATTCTAAATTAACGACAAGATTTCCGTTTGCATTCATGCCTACATACAATTACGTAATAACAAAACAATTTTTTTGTATACCTACAACTAACTTGTAGGGTTGTCAACACACAATTTGAACATGTTTTACGTATGTATCGCACCTAACGATAATTAAAACAATACGTAGGTGTAGGTACATGAATTCAAGTAATATCACATGTAGTCAACTTGGCAATTGTTTTCGTCGCTTACAGACGATGTTTCATTCGAATACGAATATGTGGCAGAAGAGGAGGGTATTGATAATGATACTATTAGATCAGTCGTTCAAGTACCCGAACAATTGACGAATACATCCGCCCCCACGCCACCCCCGCTGCCGCCATCGACCGGCGCGTCTCGGCCGCCGACCGCGGAGCCGGACGCACAGTCTTCGAGAGAACTGGACGCTCCGCCCCAGCTGCCTGTTCAACCATCTGCAGACCCGGAAATAATAGAGTCTCCATCTTCTGCTACTGTTTTAGACAGCACTATTTTAGAGATATTAGGGGAAGACCCTTCAGTAGTTAAGCAGTATGGTAAGGAAATTCAAACTGATCTCGCCGTGAGGCTAGAGCACATTGCCACTAATGGCCCTACCAAGGAGATGCGCAAAGAATTATGCGACAAATACTTACCTCCTGACAACTGTCACTTGATTGATGCACCGGAACTCAATCCGGAAATTAAAGCTGCAGTTTCGGAAGCGGTAATAAAGCGAGATAAATGTATTGAGCTAAAACAAAAACAAGTAGGACGAGCAATAACTTGCATTGGTGAGGCCCTCAGTAGCCTAATGTCTAAAGAAGACAAAGATACATCGATTATAAAGCTACTGATGGACGCCAGTCGCTTACTCTGCGACAATCAAAACTTAGACTCGGTGACGAGGCGTAATTTCGTCCTTTTTAATGTAAAAAAAGAGATGAAGGATCAAATTCAAAAAAACAAAATAGATAAGCTTCTGTTCGGTTCTGAGCTCGCTGAAACTTTGAAAACCGCCAAGTCTATTTCTAAGTCTGGAGCAGATTTAAAAGCACCGACGACATCGAACAAAGTCGTCACTAACAAAAATAAACCTGCACAACAACAATCAGGAGCCCCGCCTAAAAGAAACAATTTAAACTGGAAGGCTCCTCCCCAGAACCGCAGGCCCCAGGGGAACCAGAGGACCAGGCAGCCTGCTACGAGGAATCAGCACGCGAGCAGTTCGCAGACATCGTATCGAGCGTCTCACAGGAGGTATTCGAACCGCCGATAGAAAATAATCTGGTGAGTTATGCTGGTCGACTTTCCCAGTTCTCCTATCAATGGTCATTGTTAACGTCAGACCCGGTTATACTATCATGGATTGAAGGATACGAGATCACTATATCTCGGCCTGTTGTACAGGTTCACTCTCCCAAAAATAAAATTAGCTCTAGTAAAGAAAAAATGCAAATTTCAAACTCCTTAGCTGGACTTCTAAAATCTGGTGCAGTATCTGAGTGTGAACCTTGCAATGGGCAGTATATATCAAATATTTTTCTAGTCCCAAAACCTAACGGTGAACATCGTTTTATTCTGAACCTTAAAAATTTTAATAAATTTATTGACACCGAACACTTCAAATTTGAAGATCTACGCACAGCTCTAAAACTGGTTTCAGAGAGCTGGTTTATGAGCACTTTGGACCTTAAAGATGCATATTTCCTAATACGCATACATCCAAATTCGCGAAAATTTTTACGGTTCGAATTCGACAACAAATTGTACGAATTTAATGTATTACCGTTTGGCCTCTGTACAGCTCCGTTTGTGTTTACAAAAATAATGAAACCTGTTGTGAAATTACTTCGATCGTGTGGCTACCTATCCACTATATATTTGGATGATATACTTTTAATAGATAGCACTATTGATTCTTGCTTAGATAATGTTATGGCCACAAAGCAATTGTTAACCGCGCTTGGTTTCATTATAAATGAAGAAAAAAGTATTTTAAGGCCTAGTAAAACATGTAAATTCTTAGGATATATAATAGATACTGAAAATTTCCAAGTCTCCTTACCACCAGATAAAATTATTAAAATAAAGAAAGAACTAGAACATTTTAAGACCAATCGACGATGTAAAATTAGGGATTTTGCACGTTTACTAGGTGTTCTAAATTCAGCTTGCCCAGCCATAGAATATGGCTGGCTTTACACTAAAGAATTTGAAAGACAAAAATATCTTAGCTTATTAAATGATCCTGATAATTATGATAAGTACATGACCTTGCCCGACTCGCTCATGTCAGAGTTTGATTGGTGGTATAATGCCATCAAGCAGCCCTCTAATAAAATCAAGTATGACGACTACTGCTTGGAAATTTTCAGTGATGCTTCCACTATTGGGTGGGGGGCAGCCTGTGGCAGGGAGACCGCTGGTGGACCTTGGTCGGCCGAAGAACGCCTTGAACATATTAATTATCTTGAAATATTAGCCGCCTTTTTAAGTTTAAAAACATTTGCCAGCGGGATGTCAGACTGCCAAATCTTGCTTCGGGTTGATAACACCACAGTGATTTCTTACATAAACCGAATGGGAGGTGTACAGTTTCCTCACCTCACCCGCGTTGCGAGAAATCTATGGCAATGATGTGAAGCCCGAAATATTATTATTTATGCATCATATATTAAATCGGCTGACAACAATATGGCCGATGCAGAATCACGTCGGTCCCATCCGGATGTAGAATGGGAACTAAATAATTCTGCTTTCCAGTACATTGTACAACGATTCGGTATGCCAGATATTGATCTCTTTGCCAGTCGATTTAATAAAAAATGCAGTAGATATGTATCTTGGTACAAAGATCCCGACGCAATTGCCATAAATGCCTTCGCCATATCGTGGCACAAATACCACTTCTATGCGTTCCCACCATTTCCTATGATTTTAAAGACTATAAGAAAAATAACTCGAGACAAAGCCACTGGAATATTGGTAGTTCCTCAGTGGCCCACGCAACCGTGGTATCCATTATTTAAAAAACTACTTATAACCAAGCCTTTGATACTTAAACCTAGTAGCGACTTGATATTGTCTAATTCCAGCGATCGAGGCGTACACCACCAAGTTACCCTGGCTGTAGGAGTCTTGTGCGGCAATCTCTACTGAGAAGTAAAACCCCATCAGCATCAATTAATATAATTATAGCGTCTCTCTCAGAAAATTCCTTGAAGCAATATGATTCATGCTTAAAAAATGGTACGACTTCTGTACTAAAAATAATATTGATCTGTTTGAAATCTCCGTCAATCAAATTATTACTTTTCTCACGCAGCTTTTTGAAGGTGGTGCCCAATATGGTACATTAAATAGCTGCAGATCTGCCCTGTCATTAATTATGGGCTCAACGATAGGTCACGACGAACGCATCAAGCGATTTTTCAAAGGAGTTCACAGAATGCGTCCACCGTTACCTAAATACAATTTCGTATGGGATACCTCATGTGTATTAGATAAATTAGCATCTTGGGTTCCTAATCATGACCTTGACCTTGATAAACTAACCAGAAAATTGATAACATTGTTAGCTCTTATAACTGCTCATAGAGCTCAAACATTAACTAAAGTCCTTGTAAGTAACATAGAGTTTCATACAGACAAGGTCGTCATTAAAATCCCCGACCACATCAAAACCTCGAGGCCTGGTACTGCCCAGCCTATACTTACCTTGCCATGTTTCCGTGAGAAACCTGAAATATGTCCTGTTGAAACATTATCTGTATACATGGATAAAACTAAATTGTTACGTGGTAATCATCAATCTCTCTTCATAGGCCTAAAGAAACCTCATAAATCAGTGACTTCTCAAACGATAAGTCGCTGGATTCGATTGACCTTAGGCGAATGTGGCATAGATGCCACAATATTTACAGCACACAGCACGCGACACGCGTCGACCTCTAAAGCACATAGTCTGGGAGTCAGCCTAGACCTGATCAGAAAGACCGCTGGTTGGAGCGGAACTTCCTGTGTATTTGGTAAATTCTATAAAAAGTCTATCAAAGAGACTGATGATTCAATTTTTGCTAAAACGATTATGTCTAGTGTTTAACCTAGAAATTAATTAATAATCATTGATTAAGGAATTGCAGATTACATATGTGTATTAACAAACAATAGATTTTGTTAAAATATAAATCTAATAACTATGTTTATCATTGAATCTTTTCGATATTTCACTTCTTCTCTCAAGATCTACATGTGTTTTAATTCTAATCTAGAAGACGAAGCAATGAAGATAATTAATGATTAAACGAACTTACCTTACGTGAAGTTCTATCATAATTATCTGAGTTGCTTCGTCGAATAGATTAGATTCCCACCCTCCCTTTCATATAAAATATAACCCCGCGTGAAATATTCGCAATGAATAAACATTCTGTAATGAGATATGTTGGTACGTGTGCATAATATACGTTTATATATGCACACACGCTTACTGATAGTATAGATCTCTGAACTAAATGAGGATTGGGCGCGCCGGTGGTGGGTACAAAATGTCAACCCACCCCCATTTTGTATTTTTTTTATTATTATTATTCTCTCAAAATTCAGTGTGTATTGGCGACACCGTACGTGGTACTACATGTGTTTTAATTCTAATCTATTCGACGAAGCAACTCAGATAATTATGATAGAACTTCACGTAAGGTAAGTTCGTTTAATCATTAATAAATCCTCGGTACAATGCCACAAGGGCCAATCTTAGATATAGGGTAAGTTAAGTAGATTAGTTAGATTTAATACATGTACAGTCGATGTTAAATATTTAATTACGGTTTAAGTGCCAAAAACATATTTACACGTCCTTAATGTCAAGGCAATAAAGTCGTGTACATTTCCTAACTAGTGCGGGGAAACTTTTTTTCAGCGAGGGTGAAAGTTGAAACGAGGGCGACAAAATACTCGAGTTAAAAAAAAGTTTTTGCACGTGTAAGGGACGATTATTTTCATAACAAGTGCGTCAAAAAGAGTAATTACCGCGCGCGAAGCGTGCGCAAAGTTCATTTTTGCGCACTAGTTAGGAAAATATATTTTTGGCACCTAAACCGTAATTATATCTTTGACGTCGACTGTACATACATTGTAGTTTTGATAATAAATGTCTTAAAATAAAAGTATAGGAGAAAATCAGCTATAAACGATGTCACGAAACATAGGTTGATACAGTCACTTGGTTACGTGACTGTATCAACCGATGTTTCGTGGTTACGATGGACACGGCGCTGTCTCAGTTCGCCACAATTTCTAGTTTAAAACAGAATTTCAACGTAAATTTATATTAAATCTTGGTTTAGAATTAAAACAATTATAAAACGCTATTTTCATCGGGATTTATATGCTGTCTTATTTCATAGCATTAAACAGGGCATCTAAACTGATTACATTTTGTTCTCTTATAGCACACTATCTGACATGGCATTTAAATAATTGTAAGTAAATGTACAAAAGGAAAAGGAAAATAAGTAATAAAAATCGGAAATTCGCCGGAAATCACGCCAAGACCACCTGGCCAACACCTGGCATGACCCCAAAAGCTGATGGAAGTTTTGGCCTTTTCTTTTAGTGTGTATTATAATATATGGGACTACAGTATATTCAGGTAATAATAATACCTCTATATTTTTCTAGCAGGAACGAGAGATGGACAAAATTAATCATGGACGTAGCTGTTATCGATAAGTCTTATAGAGGCATTCCATGAGAATGTCCCTTACGTGACGCTTATACTATCTATGGCAGCTACGTTAAATAAATGCTCAAAGTTAAAAAAAACTGTGTGAACGTGTAAGTTAAGTCCCGAAATATGTATTACCATTATTACCACACTAGAACTCGGGGTTCCTA
>JALPQI010020252.1:0-16843 GCA_025490895.1 Thaumatotibia leucotreta
TATATCATATCTGACTATAATAAATGATAAACACAAATAAGTATCCTCACCAGGATAGAGAAACATTTAAACAATTCTTACACGAATCTTATTTACATTTTGTTGTTAGTCGTAAAAACTCAGCTACTCTTAAACCAACAGAATAAAAAAACATAAATTAAAGTTACGAAAAATTGCTTAATCACATGTTTTTATTACAAATATTTATTGTTTAGCCTATAAGTACTGGTAATCAAATTTCAGAAGTTCGCTACTGTAAATTAAATACTTTGGTGAAAGGCTTTATGTTATAATAATACAAACTCTAAAATGAAGGTCAATCAACAAAACAAAGAACTTTTTGAAGTTTCAAACTACTTGTCTACCACGAGTCCCACGTAACAGTTTTTTTACGTAAGCAGGAAACATATGGTTTAAACTATTTCTATAATATTTCAAGAACAATAACAAAGAGCTTACCCATATTGAATATTGATCCCCCGCCTCCGCCAAAGGCATCCTTAGCAACCGTCTTATTCCCCAGAAACGACGCGGCATAGCAAAAAGTTAATCAGCATCATTGCTGACTGAAGCAGTCCAGTTATCATTCAAATATACTCTTTATCAATCTCAATGTACGATTTCTGATAATATGAAAACCAATTATCAAATAAACGCGAATCAAATTGAACCGCTATCTGACGTATGTGACATACAATATACGATATGAATACGATCGTTTGACACTGACAGTAGGCAGAAACGTCAATTGACATATATGACAATGTCATTGAAATTCACGAATGATATTTGAGGAGAAGAATAACTGCTGTCATTATGTTGTTACTTCTTTATTAAAAATCCTCGCACAACGCATCAGTATTGCGATACAGCGAGGAAATGCCGCCAGCATCCTCGGTACAATGCCACAAGGGCCAATCTTAGATATAGGTTAGGTTAAGTAGATTAGTTAGATTTAATCTATGTACATAAATTGTAGTTTTGAAAATAAATATATTAAAAAAATTTATTAAATAATTATACTATGATAGCTGATATTATTACAAGCACAATAAAATTATCATTAATCGTTCAAAATCATCACCTATTGAAATAGAGATTTTTCTGAATAGGCCTCTGTGAATTTTAGTAAGCCTTTAGGACCGTCACAAGTCTGTTTAAAAACGCTAATAATGACGAACCGTTCGATAAGCGAAAGTTGTGCAACTTTATTGATAAACTAATAATAATAAAAACCTTAGCGGAAAAACTGTCAGTTGTCAAGTCAGCAAATTGTTATATATATACAAATAAAATCGATTAAATCGAAATCATAATGTCTTTTAGTATTTTGTAGTTCTGAAATAGAAAAATAGTAACCACCGTTACAGGGAACGGAACATTGAACCTCGCCTCGTTTGCCTTTCACCGGTACCTACAGGTACCTACCTTCATCCACGATCATTTTTTAGGTAGAGCGTAAGCTCTAAATCTAAATCTAGATCTAAATCTATTTTACGTACAAATTACACATCCTATTGTTTCGTAAAAGTTAGTATTGTTTTAGATTTAGAAGTTAAATGTTTATTTTTGGTAAAACATTCCGGGAATTACATACAGAATTTTAATCTTTCTAAGTTTTATATATTTCTAAGTTTAATAATCACTAAATACTTGTATATAGAGAATAGTCCGTATAGAGTATTATACCTATTACAGTATATTTTAGAGTATTACATTCTTTGATATAGATGCTATATAGAGATCTAAAAAACTTTAATCGAAAAACAGGTAAGTACCTATCTAACAAGTACCTAATATCACAAAATTAAATATGCTCCCCGCCACGCTCCACCCGACTCGTAGAGTAAGTAGAGGTATATAGCTGAAGATTGGTTTATTGTTTGTAGTAGGTATACATACTTATAGAAATATTTATCGGTTGTAGGTATAGCTTGTATTCGCATCATATAAATGCGCCTGTAGCTATAGAAAAGCAAGATACTGTATAGGTATACTTTATAGTATAGGTATGTATAATAGGTACAACTGTATCATGTACGTATATGCTTAGGAAGCTATAGCTATATAGCAAATTGCTATTATCCGACCATGATAAAACGTCCTGTCGTTCTATGTATTACAATGCTTCCAACAGACCTTTCAAATTGATACAGTGTCCCGCTCATCGTGCGAACCCCAATCGACGACGAAATCATTCCATCCAGCCGTCGAAGCTGTTTTCTCGGGGGGTTTGAAACAGTGTTTTTGTGTAAATCTCTAGTGCCAACAAGTACACAAAACGAAGGTATGCCTTGAAAAATCATTTTTAATAAGAAATTGTGTTCATTGTAGTCTTCAATTGCTTTTGGCATTTATGGCATCGCTTTCTCAAGCGTATCTTTTGTCTCGCTCCAGTGGACGGAAAGCTAGCATCATGTTTAATTCTCCGTCTCATTCTAGTAATATAACACCGTTGTGCTCTGTCGTGTCACGTAAGATTTTTTTTTGTATTTTGCTAGCAGTAAAAATTCTAAGTGATAGTTTATTGTGATCCGTTCAATAGTGTGTATGTTTTCTCGTATTAATATGTTGTTTTAAATTGAGTACTCCTATCGATTCATATAGGTCGTGCTAACTTTCACTCTAGATATAGATAGATACGTACACTGTGGATGATATAGATACATAGATACAGTACAGGTATAACATCGAGTCGCAGAGTCTCAAGGCCGAAATACACAAATATCTATGTTATATACACTGCAAAAGGACAAAATAGTGTTGCAGAGGATCTTCCGAAGATGTAAATCATAAAATTCTGATTAGTTTTTTATCTGGTGAGCAATCTTGATCTTTATGGTCACAAGTACACAGGCTTCCATTTGTCGAATGTCGAATCGAATGGCGTATTAGCTAGGTAGGCAGTAGATCCAACCCAGTGCTTAATTTTAGTTTAGTAATGTATACAATTGCTTCTTATCGCGTTCGAACGCTTGTCGCGACGTAAATAAAGTTCATGTTGGTTGGCACAAGCACACCAGTCCGTAATATTATTTTATTAGTCCTTGAGATAACCTCAAATTGTTTGGTACTAAGACGAAAATTCGGGACCAAAGTTACATCCAGGAGTGTATGTATCCGAAATTTTATACTAATAAGGTTTGTTTTTGTGCTTCCTGCAGATAATCTGAACGTCGAGCTGACTGCGAAGCTGCTCCAAAGGATCTGCCGAGCCCGCATTATCTGTGATACAGCTCAGCCTCTCGTCCGTCCTATAAGGTACGACCATTCAACATTCCAATTTTATACCCGGCTACAGAAAACAATGTTGATTGGATAACACTTATTTGATTAAATTTGAATACAATGCCCAAAAGGGGCATATTGGATTTCTACTTAGTGGAATTATTGTTGAACATAGTTTATTCTGTTATTTAACAGCAGGTTTTCTGTAATTGATTTATATAGAAAGGTTTGCTTGTTTACTTAATTGGGCTCCATTGAGCTGTGAGATGGCTCTGTGCTGACTTGATATGTTTTGTAGGGCTGGGCCACTCGGGGCTAGAGGCGAGTCCGCAGCAGCTTCAAGCGGTGATCTCACCTGCCCTCTGCCACAGAGGCACTAAACACTGCTACCTGCTTTATTGACTGCATCACTACGAACCATTGTTACTTAGTCTATAATTGAAACAATATGCAATCTGTGAAAATAAGTATAATTCTAGGAGGATATTGTAGAAAATTATTCTATTAAGGGTATTTATGATAATTGTCTGATGTCTAATGTTTCTGTAATATTATGTGTTCCACATCTAATTAAGGATAATTGTTACTCCAATATTTATACTGTTACCGAACCAATGCAATGTAAAATCTCCACCTCAATGCTGGTGGCGAACACAAATAAATTTGGTGCTTTGAAGCGAGTCGAAGAGAAGAATGAGAGTCAGCAAGTTAGTGTAAAAATGGTAGATAATAATATTTATAATGTAGAGTTTGTTGATAGTATCCAACAAAACCAAATGATTGGCGATACGCCTAACTACTGCATTCCTTTAACGATTAACGCCATAACAGTCCAGGGTATCTCATACAGTGACCCGTATTTCAGTAGCTTTAACTTAAAGTATAAGATGGCGTTTGGAGCGCCCAAGTATATGAACATGTCTGATTACGCTTTTAAATCTTCAGTTTGTATTATACGAGATGAGCCTTGCATGGATAACACGCAACTACTAAACGAAAAGTCTGCTCATATGATATGCGAAACGAAAACTCTAATGATAGATGATGAGAAGTCGATAAGGATAAGCCATGACAATAATATTACGGAGGTCGATGTAACATCAAACTCTCAGTCACCCGCCTTGAAGACTTTTGCTAACGGTGATCTCACATTGGATGCGATGTTGGAGTTGATGAGGAACGAGGATGTAACCAAAGCCAAGATGGGCGAGATGGACAGCTGGGGCGTGCCGCGGAGGTTACGCCTGTGCGGCGGCGGAGAGAGCTCACTCAACGCTGCGTCCGGCTGGGGCAGTCCGCCCGCGTCCAACAACAACGGTAAGTCATACTTTACTAACTCGTCATAGTTTACTAATACGTCTCCATTCATCACTGCCATACAGTGAAAAGTCCAACAGATCTAACTTGAAGGGTGCTGTCAATTCCGCCCTTGACTGATTTTCCATTACAAATTAGGTCGGGTTTTTAATATGTCACGTGAAATCACGATCCTTCTTATACAACTAAATGAGCGGGAGGCAATTCGATTGAGTGAAAACTGAAAAGTTACATGTTACCTAACTTACCTATTTTACCTAACTAGGTAATTGCTCTCCCACTTTAGAAAATAGTTGACTCTTAGCTAGCTGGCTCTTAGTAGGTAGGCTGTGTATTTTTTAAAATAATGTGTGATATTACTCCAAAAGTGCCAAATTAACGATTGTTAGGTTAGGTTAGGTTACCGGTATGCCAATCCTTGAATTTATTTTTCGTCACATAAAAGCGACACACCCTAGAAAGCAGATACTAGACTAAAAAGTGAATCAAAATCTAGTTATTTCAGCTATAGTCCGTGGGCTAGTCGGCCTGAAATTAGAAAACGGTATAATTTGGGGGTACCAAGTGTCCTTTTTACAGTAGTTAGACATATTCATAAGGATGTTAAAAAAGTATGATAGACATCTCAAAGTGGTAGCTAATAGGCATACGGGCTATTTCAAGATTTCCGTTGTATGACAGGTATGGTTAACATTAGGAGGTACAAATTTTCCTTTTCACGGCTGTTAGGTAAGCTTATAAAAACGTCAAAAATGCAAGATTGCCATTTATAAGTGCTACCTAACAAAAATGGGGGCCAATCAAAGATGGTGGATCTCAAGTTTTACAAAATCAAGTATATCTCGAGAACTATTAAATATATCTAATTACTCTCTTGAACAAAATTAAAGGCATATCTGTAAGCTTCATATTTTGCATATACACCATATTGCTAAAACCAACCAATAATTAATTATGACCAAATTTATGAAAATTTCGTGATTTAGATTTTTTTTGTGTCGTGTTTTTACATAGTAGTCATGACGCTAGAAAAATTAAATATTTTTTTAAAGATAGTGTATTTAATAAGCTTTAATTTGATATATATAAATTGTTGGCGGTATTAAAAAAAGACCCATAAAAATATTTAAATGAATTGTAGTCATAATCCACCGTATACTATCTTTAAAAAATAATTTAAATTTTTTATATTTTTCAATCTTGGTTATTTGAAATAAGCACTATTATTTACGAGTGGCACTTCCATCGCCTCTTAAATCACTAAGTATACGGTGGATTATGATTACAATTCATTTAAATATTTTTTATGGGTCTTTTATTTAATACCGCCAACAAGTTATATACATCAAATTAAAGCTTAATAAATACACTATCTTTAAAAAAATATTTAATTTTTCTAGCGTTATGACTACTATGTAAAAACACGACACAAAAAAAATTAAAATCACGAAATTTTCATAAATTTGGTCATAATTAATTATTGGTTGGTTTTAGCAATATGGTGTATATGCAAAATATGAAGCTTACAGATATGCCTTTAATTTTGTTCAAGAGAGTAATTAGATATATTTAATAGTTCTCGAGATATACTTGATTTTGTAAAACTTGAGATCCACCATCTTTGATTGGCCCCCATTTTTGTTAGGTAGCACTTATAAATGGCAATCTTGCATTTTTGACGTTTTTATAAGCTTACCTAACAGCCGTGAAAAGGAAAATTTGTACCTCCTAATTTTAACCATACCTGTCATACAACGGAAATCTTGAAATAGCCCGTATGCCTATTAGCTACCACTTTGAGATGTCTATCATACTTTTTTAACATCGTTATGAATATGTCTAACTACTGTAAAAAGGACACTTGGTACCCCCAAATTATACCGTTTTCTAATTTCAGACCGACTAGCCCACGGACTACTATGATAATGGTTGATTTCTGTGTGAAGATCTTATGATCTTATCAAATTAGCATATTACCAAAAGGGATAAACAATACTTACCGGCTTGTTACTTAGGAGATGTGTATAAATAAGGAATAAGGGGGTTAGTATTTATGTAGAAATAAAACTATGGAAACAGATTATTTTGCATATATTATTAATTATACAATGTGTCCCAAAACTATGATACCTGAAAGAAAATATCGAGGGCAGGGTATTTTGCTCAAAAAAACTTTTATTATTTTTAAAAATAAGTGACTCTGCATTCAAACATTTTCTAAAAATTACTTGCTTCGTCTGGGAATCAAACAGACTTAAATTAGAAAAAAAACACGCCATCTTTTTATGATGCCAATCGAAAGAATAACTAAAAAATAATAATTCTTCTTAAATAACATAGTATTTTTAAATAAAGGAACAACTTCAAATGTCTGGTTCAAATTGTGACAGAAATCTGTGAATACAGAATTACTAACTTATAAAAACAAGAAAGTCTTCTTTTAGTAAAATACTCTACGATATTTTAAGATACGTTCCCTTCATTGGGACGTCCTGTATTCTGACGTTTCGGACCCTTTACGGTCCCAGGTTAGTGGTCTCCGGGATGTCATTAATATACGCGATATAAAACGTTTCCATAGTTATAATTCATAAATGACTTTGTTTGTACCGAAGACAATAAGACAATAAGTATTTAGGCAGGTTTACCTATTTTATGTAGTATTTTTGTATACTTAGCACCTGTGGTGGAAAATCAGTTTAATTATTTTAACATAATTTACTCTACTGTACTATATATTTAAACTCAATTTCTCAGCCAACTGGCACACTCCAACTTAATAAACATAAACTTCATTACGACAGACTTGCTGTTTTGGCCTCAAAATGAGGCTCGGCGTTCGCATAATAATGAGGGATAAACACTGAAATATTTCATCCTAAAATAAACAATCTCAAGTTTCTATATAAACATAATTTTCCTGCAACAGTACTGTTATTGATTGTATTGCTATTGTTGCATTGTGTTGACGCGGCGGAATGTGCGGAAACAGAGTCGGCGCCGTTTGAGGCATATAAACCGCGAAACCAAATGGGCCACCGCGATATTGTATCGTGTAAACATGTGCGATAAAGTCTTTATATTTTGAGAGATTGAGTCTAGGTGTTGTCTTATAAAGGACGACAACAAGATGTAACTCACTAGTTCAGTCTGCATACATTCTCGCGCTCATTGTTGTACATGGCGTCACTATTCAGTTTCAGTCCTTTATATGTATGGCATGTTGACATCAGATTATGTTATAACGCCATTGTGACTTGTAAGATCACTAGATGACGTTATACCATAAGGGGTGTTTGACGCGCCACATTTCAAAGTGACCGAGTTGCAAAGTGACCGTCATTTACAGTAACTGACGGATAGTTATTATAAATGACCGGTCATTAATGACTTTGAACGTGTACGGCTTGACGTAGAGCAATAAAAAAGTGAATATTCAGACGGGAAATTAACGTCAATATTAGTTAAAATACTTGTTTATAAAAAGACTGCTGTACCTACTGCTCATGTTTAATACTTTATTAACCCTTAAATTGGATTTATTAAAAAAAATCGTGCCTTGCCATTACGTAGAGCAGAAAATACTGTCTTTAAAAAAATGCAAAAAATGGGTCGAAGACCTATGTTCATTGTCAAAGTCAAACTATTCTTTATTCAAGTAAGCTTATTAATAAGCATTTTCGAATCGTCTGACATTATCAAGAGAGAGAAAAAAAAATCTACTGTGTACTTGTGACGAACATTGTCAATTTAATGGTTAAGGGAAACCATACACGATGTATATCATTAATGACATGGTCATTTATAGTGATGTCGGTCAATTATTGAAAATGACAGTCACTTTGCAACTCTAGCCACACAGCATTCCCGTGTTTCAATTGTTTTTTCATCGGCAGCAGGCAACTGGGGTGGCAACTCCGGTAGCCAGGCCAACAGCGGCACGAACAACCCACAATGGAACGCCGCGCAGCGTCCCCCCACCTCTCAAGCCGACAGTAAGTACACGAAACGTGACGTTTGCATCAGTAATGGACCTACCTAATTATATAATTGATGGTGATTACATTAAACCTGTACGGGAGCTGTTAATTACCATACATTATTTCCCCCTGCTAAGAAACAGCTATTATAAAACTAAAGTTTATTGGATTTTGGTAAGACCGCATTGAACATACATAACCTATTGTACCTAAATTCATGATATGACCATCCTACCTGGTATCTAAATTCATAATATTCGTTTCGTATTCGATCGATACACATTACATTCCGTTTCCGGTTTGAAGGTGAAAGGTGAAGTCAAAATTCCGGAATAATGAGTTAGTATTGTAAATGTCTTAAAACACACACTAACTTATATTTACATACAAGTAGAAACTGAAACCCATGCAAAATCAATCTAAGAATATTTTTTTATTATATCTTTTTTATTTATCTTGTTTAAATAAGTGAACCTTAGCATACACTGTGTCCTCGAGGTTTGCGAGATTCTTCACCGTTTATAGAGACTTATGATATGAAAATACCTGGATTTCAAGAATAATATTTTTAAAGGGTTTTTTCATGATCGCCGCTATTCCTATTCCTATGATACCTACCTTTCGATTGACATTAAAAGATTAAGTATAATCTTAGTTAAGAGGGAAAGAGAAATTTTAATTAATGACATTTATTTTTTGATGAAAACCTATTGAAAAACAGGTCATCTTTATGTTGGCATTTATTAGGATAAAACAAATGACTTGAAAACTATCAATGTACTAAAAAACTTTCGTAATCCGAACGGGTATCTTCTATAGTCGCTTTCAAGTCCAAAACGCGTGATCAAAAACGCGCACACTCGATTCTAAAGAACTCCCATTCTGTAGACTTGAAAAACTTCGGCAGATAGTACAATCCGAATGTAAAAACTTGCTTTATCGATTTCCGTAGAGATGGAATCGCCTGCGCATAAACAATATTGATGGTCATAAAATATCGCATGACTACAGGCTAGCTTGCAAATCGTTACACGTGCATTGATAAGAGATTTTCGTTGCAGTGAATAGCAACAAGGGTAATGCCCAGATGCCGCCGACCAGCGCTGCCTCACAGAGTTGGCAGAGCTCTCCCCCCAACATGCCAAATGCTCAGCCAAACAATAATGGTGCGCCTCCAAGCAATGGTTAGTCGCATACCGAACGAATTGTTTAATACAGGTGCTCTTGAACAATACACAAACATGTAGGTGATCATTGTCTGACGGCTTCAATGAATGGCTGTAAAACTTGAACGATTTGTACTGCTTGGGAATGATATCAGAAGCGTACACATTCTTTTAACACGAATTACACAGTACAGTCGCCATCAAATGTATCGGAGCGGCCACGGTGTTCAAAATTATCTGAACATGTATTTTAACGCACTGATAATAGAGACCTGCTCATATAGTTTTGAGTACTCTGGCCGATCCGATATATCTGATGGCGACTGTACCAAAGGTATCACTCTGAATTAGGAACAAGTTTCTTATGGAGTAAGCAACATCCGAAATCTCTTCAAAGACTATATGCCAATTATTTTTTGTTTCTGAATGGACAAGTAATGCTGCTTAGATTTTTCTAATTGCATTTCGTGATTCTACAAAGTAATTCGATTAATTCGACTATCTAATCAAATTCTAAAATGAAGTAATTCTAAAAATCCGTTTTGAATTCAGGGAGGCATTCCACTGGCTGGCAAGGGGGCAATTATTAAACGGTTAAATATTGTAGTAAAACCTACACTTTGTTTTATTTGGACATTTATTTTATTTTTTGTTAACATAGGCACAAACCCCAACAATGGGAACAACGGCGGTAACTCACCAAACTCCGCCGCTCCCAACATGCAGCCCGCCGCCAACGGCAACGGGACATCGAACACCACGTCTTCCGCTAAGATAGAACAACTCAACTCCATGAGGGAGGCCCTTTTCAGCCAGGACGGCTGGGGTGGTGTAAGTAATCTTCAACACAGCAATTTATCTATAAACTCACTACAGAAACAAGTAATCACTAGTCAATTTTTTTTACAGCAACACGTGAATCAAGATACGAATTGGGACGTCCCCGGAACACCCGAGCCCGGCTCGAAGGTGGAACCGACCGCGGGCGGCCCGCCCGCTTGGAAACCCAACGTAAACAACGGCGCCTTCCTCGGAACCGACCTCTGGGAGGCCAATTTGAGGAACGGAGGCCAGCCGCCGCCGCAGCCCGCCGCCAAGACGCCGTGGGGACACACGCCCACGACTAACATCGGCGGAACGTGGGGCGAGGACGACGACGCCGCAGAGTCCGCCAACGTGTGGACCGGGCCGCCGCCGCCGCAGCAGTGGCCCGCCGGCCCGCCTCAGCACGCGCAGCAGTGGGGCGTGCCCAAGAAGGACGACTGGAACGCGTGGGGCGAGCCGCACCGGCCCGCCGACCCGCGCCTCGAGCACCGCGCGCCCGCCCCGCGCCAGCCGCCCGCCGACCCGCGCCAGCACGACCTGCGCGGCGGCATCTCCGGCCGCCTCAACGGCGAGATGTGGAGCCAGCACCACCAGCACGGGCCCGCCAACAAGGTCATGCCCGCCGGCGTCAACCAGTGGGGCGCCCAGGGACCCAAGGACTCCATGAAGGGCTCCGGCTGGGAGGAGCCGTCTCCCCCGGCCGCGCGGCGGGCGCCCTCCGGCTTCGACGACGGCACGTCGCTGTGGGCGCAGCGCGGCGGCATGGGCATGGCCGGCCGCGGCGCCCCCGCCGGCCCGCAGCCGCCGCAGCGCATCCCGCCCACGCCGACCAAGCCCGACGGCGTGTGGGGCGCGCACGGCCAGCGCAACGGCAGCTGGGAGGACCCGCACACGCCGGCCTGGCCCGACCGCGACGTGCCCGCCTGGCCGGACGCGTCCAACCCGGGCCTGTGGCCCGTGCCGAAGCCGAAGCCCAACCCCGGCGGCGGCTGGCCCGAAGACATCGGCGAGTGGCCGGGACCGAAACCGCCGCAGGGCGGCGGCCCGCTCGGCAAACAGATCCCGAAGGAGATGCTGTGGAACAGCAAACAGTTCCGATTCCTGGTCGAGATGGGTTACAAGAAGGAGGATGCGGAGGCGGCGCTTCGCCGCAGCGACATGAACGCGGAGGAGGCTCTGGAGATGTTGGCGGCGCCGCGGGACGGCTGGCGCCGCGACGAGCACTTCGGCGGCCACCACGGCGGGCCGTTCCAGCCGCCGCCGGCCGTGCCGCCCGTCAGCGCCGCCGTCGTGCAGAAGCTGCTCAACCAGCCGCCGCCGCAGGCTCTGCATCATCACCAGTCCTACAATCCTAACAGGTAAGTTTTAAAATTACGCTATTAAGATCAATGTCTTAAAATTTTCAATAGCTTTTAGGAGAGACCTGCAGGGCCGGATTTAGAGGTTGAGAGGCTTCGGGGCAACAAAGAAGTGGAGGCCCCCTGGCCCCCAATTATTTTCCAAATAAAGTAGACAATTTTTTTCAGTCCGGTTTTTCAATAAATATTTTTTTGTGGAAACAAGTAACACATAAATATAATCGGAATTATCTGATACTAAATTTTAGCGTTAACGAGCTTTTTTCGCCGAAAAATCGTTGATGATTTCGCTGAAATCTAATTCTCGGAGTAGATCAGTTACAATACAAAAAAAAATTGTAGTGTTTACTAGTTAGAATTTGAATTGTTTTTCGAAATACTTATTGTGGGGGGCCCTCTTGTGTGGAGGCCCCGGAGCTGTAGTCCCGGTTGCCCCCCCTTAAATCTGGCCCTGGGGACCTGTTGCCTTACCCTTTTTTATGTAACAGTGGAACCGGCAACAGTGGGCAGCCGAGCACGGCGCAGCTACGCATGCTGGTGCAACAGATTCAAATGGCGGTCTCCGCCGGCTACCTCAACCACCAAATCCTCAACCAGCCGCTCGCGCCGCAGACTCTCGTACTTCTCAACCAATTATTGCAGCAGGTAAGGGTCTCACAGCAATTTCTCATCCTGAAACCATTATGTTCTCATGAAACAAGTGTTTACAGGTTGCCCTTCATTAACACAAACGTAACGTCGGGAGTTTAGCAATACTTACCATTGTATTTAATAACTTGGTGACGATGAAATAATCTAAATAATTTCCGCAATGAATGAATAACGCCAAACAATATTTATCTAGTGTCTTTTAATCTTATTTTATTAATGAATGCAAACTACCAATGCACAGTGGTCAGGCGTTCAAAGAACAGTGCTTAAAATTCAAAAGTCGCAATAAAAGTCTAAAAAACAGTACGTAATGTTATATTAAGATTGTATTTGATCTGTAATAAGCGAAATACAAGCTTTAAATAAAGATTCCTACTTTTTGTGAGGTAAATTTCGTAAACCAGTTATGTATAGATCGGATGTCAGCAAAAATTTAATGAGCAAATCAGTCTTACTTGTTATTCTTGAATTTTTGTGGGTAAAAAAACTTTCTTTTGGGACCCTTATTCTTTTTGAAAGACCTATTCAACGATACCCCACACTATAGTACTAACGGCCATTGAGCATGGTGCGGAAGACGGACAGACGAACATGGCGAAACCGTAAGGGTTCCTAGTTTACTACGGAACCCTAAAAACAAGTTACGTGAGAACGAGCAATTGATTTCCCCCCTCCTCGCTCTTAAAAATCATTAAGTACGCTTATTTATCCTTAAATTTCAGTTTTGTAAAAAGGCTACCGCCAAGACCTTCGGCAATCTTCGGTAGAATTATCACTTGCTCACGATAAAGCACTTTCTAGGCTACAAAACGACATATAAATCATTAAGGGACTCGAAGGGTTTCTAAACTAAAAGCTTCGACATATTTCTCAAATCGAAATCGTCATTGATTGTTTTGATGGCTCGCGTAAAATAAATATTATAATAAAAAAGCGACAGGGAAAATAATAAAATGTTATTAAAAACGATAGAAAATACCCTTGTGTACCTCCATTTAAATAATTATAGCTTTCACTAAAACAGTCATGTACATAATCAATTTTAAAACGACGAGTAAATATTGCACTTTTAGATAACGCGTTGGAGCGTCATGCAGTATATTAACTTTGAAAGCTTATACCAAAGATGTTTATTCCCACACATGCCAAATATTTTATGTTTTCTAAAACTACGTAGTATAAACTACTCTCCTTGCTAAAAAAAGCAGTCAAAGTAGATCATCAATTTATTCGAATTCTACCGTGACCTCTGTGCAATGCTCGAGTTTCAGTTTATAAAATACAACAATTTGGACTCATGACTTCCTAATCTTACTATTAGAAAATAGCAATTTGTACGTTCGAGTTTGTGCACAATAGAGGATTATAGTTCGACTTCCGATTTAAAGAGTTCATTACTCACACAATGCTCGTTTCTAGGTCACAAAGTACTCACCCCATGCTGTACCTTACCGAGCGGAGAAATTGTGTACCCGACCGCGTAGTCTTTTTCCGCTTCATAAACTTGTTTACGCGATCATTGCTGTTCTAAAGGGATAATTTGTGATTGGTATTGTTTGAAAGCAGTCTACGATAATGAAAAAGATAAGAGACAAAGGACGTTTAATTCGCTCTTTCAGTTAAAATCTGTTTAAAAGATAATGATATTTTATTAATAATTTTGCTGGTTTGTTAATTGACAGTACTGATAGGCGATCGAGCTTCACTCAGAAACAGCATTTGTTTTCTCAGAGATAAAACTTATTTATATTGATTTTCACTTTAAACGCCTCTACATTTGTTAGATCCAATCATTGATTTAAAATATATAAGTGGATCCCCAAACAGCTCAAAAAAATGGCCCCAAAAAAATGGGCTGCAGAAGTAAATTTTGCGGTCCTTTTGCTCCGCTATTCAGTTCTGACAGTTGACATTTGGTCACCCTACGGTATAGCATCATTATTCCTTAAACATAAAAAGTTTCTACTATTTTGCGGTGTTATGTGTTGTTCGCAAATTTGACACTTATTGCTCACTTCACAAAGTTTTTTATTCTTTGAGTTTTTTTTATTATACTTTATTGTAAGTGAGCGTTATTAGCTTCAACTGAAACATGATAGAAATGACTTTTAGTGCCACTTTTCTTGTTTTTTTTTGTTTGGCTCTGTGCGTCCATTTATTATTTAATGTCATTGGAGCCAATGTTAAAATATATTGATAATAATGGGACATATAGGATATAGGCTAAAATACATATTTTTTTGTGCAGATCAAAGTATTGCAGCAATTGGTACAACAGCACACGCTCGCCATCTCGAAGGGGAACTCTTCCCTCGCACTGCAGTACTCTGTGCAGATCACCAAGGCTAAACAGCAGATCACTGCTTTGCAAGTAAGTTGCGTTTTCACATTTCATCATCAACACTATCATATTGTTAACAGTTTTACCTGATATTCGTAAAAATCATAAATGTTTGAAATGTTTCATAAGTTTCATCAATCAAGTCTCTCTAAGACAGCTTAAGTTTCACTTAAAGATATGCGGACTGAAATTATTGGACAACATGTTTGTTAGCTTGAATTAAAATTAATAAAAAATTGTTAAATAAATCCAAATGAACACATAAATGTTCTTAATTTGTAATTTCTAAGAGCAATAACGAAAAGGACATTTAAACCAAAAGCAGATATTTAGGATTTTCAAGACCATCCCAAAACATGGAATAGTTAAGACCACCTAAACATAGCGAATTTGTAACCTGTTCATCAAAAAGGAGATACTAAAAGCGCTATTCCACGTAACACACTTTGGTTATAAGTAAATAAACGGACTATAAAAAATGGTCAGTTTCAATACAGTTCTTCAGACTGGCCAGAGGTTATCAAGCCATTAGCTGCCTGCAAATCTGAAGTTTATGATTTACGCAAAAAATAGCTAATAATAAATCATTTAGCACAGTTGGTTTTTGAAATTTTGGTTATAAGTAAATAAACGGACTATAAAAATGGTCAGTTTCAATACAGTTCTTCAGACTGGCCAGAGGTTATCAAGCCATTAGCTGCCTGGATATCTGAAGTTTATGATTTACGCAAAAAATTGCTAATAATACTATTTAGCACACTTAGTTTTTGAAATTTCAAGATTGATGAATTAAATCTTTGTATAATCTTGACACAGAACCAGATCGCAACACAGCAAGCGCTGTACATGAAGCAGCAGGCGGGAGGCGACCTGTTCAAACAGGGCCCCGACCCCATGTCGCAGCTGCAGAACAACTTCAGCGGGATGGACATCGCTAAGGAATCACAGGCCGTGAGTACTGTTCAATTATAACTAGGGGTCGGAACTATGGGTGCAAAACTTTAACAAAACTTTAAAATTGACATATGGAAACACTTTAGCCAAGAAAAATACGAATATTATTAAAAAATCTGAATCCAATTTTATTCCTTATCTCGTAATCTTCCACTTACAATGTGTGGGTATGTAGATATGTATATTTTATGTATGTATGTGCTATGTCAAGTCCACTTGACAAGTTTTGTTAAAGTTTTGCACCCATAGTTCCGACTCCTAATTATAACACAACTACCGCGAAAATCGAATTAAATTTCGAGGACAAATTCTCGCAATTTGTGGATTCCACAACTCGACCGATGCCTTTAAGAGAAAGGAACTTAGTTCAGCTCCAGGTCTAGCTCCTCAGAACATGGTTGAGTTTGATCCTTGGGCAATCGAAGATGTTTTCTCTGTATATGTGCAGGAATATGCTATCTCCTCTTACTATGAAAAAACCTAGGTGCCAGAAAGATAGTCACAGGAATCTGCAAAGTCAATTATTAGTACCGTAAACTCAGCCATTATTTCCCGCAGGCATACAGGCATAAAGTGCCTTGTTCACAGTTTTTATATGGTTAGGTTGAACATCATGTTCAATCATAATTTCGCTTATAAAGTAGATAATATTTATGTATATTTGTTTGTATAAAGTATTTGTGTAAATTTCTGATATCTTTTTGATTTTATTCTTTTTTTTTGGGAATGGTCCCTCACCTAATTGACGTAAGTCTGCCATTTGTACTTATTTGTACTGTGCAATCAAATTTTTTTAAATAAATAACTTTAAATAGTATCTTCAGCTGGATTATAATCGAACTCGATTTGTGTAAGAAAGCACCTAGGTTTTTTCATTGTTTATTCATTCTTTCGAACCAGGGCCAGTTTCACCATCCCTGAACAATATAGGTACATAAGATAATTAAAAAAAAAAAAAACAGATAATCGTTAGCTGTCTTTTTCTTTTATTTGTCTGAGGATATGAATAGTGATAATATAAAC
>JALPQI010020253.1:0-22514 GCA_025490895.1 Thaumatotibia leucotreta
CGTGATGTAGCGGAGAAGCTCCAAGAATACCGTCTTCGATGACTTGGTCACGTTTGTCGTAGGCCACCTGACTACGTAGGAAACATGCCTTAACCTAGGCCTTCGACCCCATGGCTGACCAAAGAAGCGATACACCACTGCCAGGTCTACCAGGCTGTCGGGTGAGTCATCATTTCAGCCATTTATCGCCCACTGCTGGGCATAGGCCTCTCTTCTAGTACACTCATCTCGTTCCTGAGCCAATCTAACCCAGAAGTGTCCCGCAATCTTACAGATGTCGTCGACTCAACTTCAGATCTCAGATCGGACTGTGCCTTGCCTTACCTCATCATAATCACCAAAATCATTTTCTCTCGCCACGCGCATGGCAATTTTTCCTTCAACCGCCTCTCAACACCGTCCTCAAATGACGGTGCAACGACCGTCCCACCATCGTGGGATGCGACGTAACCACAGCTGCAGTAGCGGAAACGTGGGAGCAGCCACACATAATCCAGGAGGAGTACCGTTTGTATATTAATTCGTAGATCCAACGAGCCAACGGGGCTCTTTCATCGTGGGGTGAGTACCGCGGCTCGTATCTATCACCGTACGAGGCGGGCCTGGAGACGATCAAAGCGCCCGTGTTCGTGTCGGACGTCGCACAGGGCATCGTCAACGCGGCGCGCGACCCCGACACTCGCTGCCAGGTCTACCAGGCTGTGGGGTGAGTCATCATTTCAGCCATCTAACGACATAGGCCTGCCAGGGTGGCCACTTTCTAGAAAACCGGGAAAAGTCAGGGAATTTCACTGGTCATGGAAAAGTCAGGGAATTGTCAGGGAAATTTTATGGAGGTCAGGGAATAAAAATTGTCTCTGTATGTACATAAAAAAATAAACAAATTATGAATTTTATTCAAGGTCTTTGGTCTTTCAAAATCTTCGTTATGTTATGTACCTGGCAGCAATCAATCCACCGCCAGGAACAAAAATCAGCTCAGTCTGTTGCATCATACGAGATACCGCCTATGAACATGACTGAGCCACCTCGATAGGCGACTCTTCCTTCTATTTATTCACATGTGATGTTCTTAGGGCAAAGGCATACATTGTCGAGACGCAAGCGCCATCACATAACAAAATACAATGTGTTTGAATTTTCAAATTCTTTTTATTAGGGTTCCGTAGTCAGAATAAAGGGGAACCTTATATTTCGTCTGGGCAGTGTGTTCGTCTATTTGCCACATATTGCAGGTGTTTTACTTAAACTGTAAGGCGAGATCGCTGAAATTTGGGACGTACACCCACCACACGGCACTGATTTTACTTCATAATCTCAGCCATAAGACGTCCACTGCTGAACATAGGCCTCCCCTCTGGACCTCCACATGTAACGGTTAGATGCTACCTGCATCCAGCGTGTAACGGTGACCTTCATAAGGTCGTCTGTCCATCTTGTGGGTGGACGTCCTACGCTGCGTTTGCCTAGCCGTGGTCTCCACTCGAGCACTTTTCGACCCCATCGACCATCTGCTCAGCGAGTAGAGATGTTTGTTTACTAAAGTAAATGTATTTTGTATTTTTTCTAGACCAAAACGCTACCTGCTAGCCGATCTCGTGGACTGGTTCTACGGGCTCATGCGCAAAGACGAGAAGTGGGGCTACCGGCGCCTGGACATGAAGTACGACCCTATCCTCGGCATCAAGGTGGCTCTCATCAACTTGCTGTCCCCGGCATACCCCTTCGGCAATGTCACGTGGGAAGCTATTGAGAAGGTGAGTAAAGACGAGAAGTGGGGCTAAGTACGACCCTGTCCTCGGTGTCAAGGTCGCTCTCATTCACTGATTACGTTTTCCTGAGTCTCCTTAAAATTACAGTTTTATAGCTTAAAAATTCACAGAACTTTGAATTTTTTACAGTTACGTGGCCTTTCCAAATCATGATAGTAGAGCGTGCATGATACTTTCTTCTATGCAAACTATGCAACTTGTCCCCTGAGTGATGTGACAGAATAACAATAAAAAAAATAATGACCTTTATGTCCTGGTCACGACATGGGTCTAAGGCGACCGGCTTAGCGGAAAACGTATGGTGTTCCCTCTCGCACCCATATCGGCATCCCGGTCCCACTCATGGATTCGCTCGCCGCTGGTCGCCTTAGACCAATATCGTGGCCGGGGCATTAGGGTGACACCACTCCACTGACACTGAGCGGAGCTGTGTGAGCTCGGCCAATGAGACCGCATCACAGTGTTTCGAATTTTGAATTTGAAGAATGTAATTGGTCAATTTTGCACATCAGTGGAGCCGCACCTTTAGGCACTGGTCTCACCGCGAGCTACTAAGCTATGAACTATCGGCTATAAACACGAACAAAAAATACGTACTCCCGTGTCTCTTTTATTTACACGGGAGTGCGTATCTTTTGTTTATAGCCGATAGTTCATAGCATAGTAGCTCACGATGAGACCAGAGTGCCTTACATTGAAGAGTTAATTTAATAGTACATTGTGCATCAAGGGAGGTAAGTACGGAATTACTAACGAGAGTGTTAGAAGCCCGACGCCGTTAGGCGGAGGGCTTTTATGACTCGAGTTAGTATTACGCTTACCGACCGTGATGCATACAATGTTTTTCATCGCACTTGCCGACAAAAAAAATAAGTTTTAAGACATAATATTATTAAATGACGTACTGACATTTCTATTACTCCCTAGGGAATTTCACTTTTCTATTTACTCCCGCTACGCACGCAAGCAATGGCACGCTTAGACAGCAAGTGTGATGAAAAATAATGTTTAATTGTTTACAGGAATCCACCAGCGACATCATTGACCCCAGACTCCCCACTCTCCTGGACCTCGGCGTGACCCTCACGGAGATCGAGAACCAGGCCCCCTGGGAGCTGAAGCCCTTCCGCGCCTACCAGTACTACAACGACAAGTTGGGAGAGTTCGTCAAGCCGGAGAACCCTAAAGTGCAGTGCTAGATGCAAATACAATCAATCAATCAGGATATTTGTAGATATGTTCAACTTTTAATAAATTATCTTTGTTTTTAAGCGATTTATTTATCAAACTTTTACACACGGCATCCTTACTTCCTTAGGCGTAGCACATGATTGATGTGAGAGTATCTTGTGACGAGGGTAAACTCGTCTCTTCCATGTCGCTCCCTACTCTTGAGCGACCAGCGGGTCGAAGCCGCGTACGCTCCACACTCGCATTCGAGCTTCGATTCGCTCACGAGTGGGGAGCGGCTTTAAAAATGTTAATGAAAGTGGAACGGGTAGTCTTTGTCACCTTCAGATACTATTTCGCTAATAATGTGCTAAGCCTACAGGCTTATGGTGCTTTATCGTTACATGTGCCAAATACGTCTTAGTTAAAACCTGAGCAACATAGACAAGCGCTAAAAATGTAACCATAAGCCTGCAATGATTTCGACCCCAGACTGCCCTTCCTCCTGACCTATCACCGACTTCGCGGACTTTCAAGGATTTGTCACTGTCACTCTAACGAAGGCGTCATTAGAGTGACCAAGACAAATCCTCAAAATTAGCGATTTCGAAGTTCGCGGTAGACCTCCTAGACCTCACCTCAGGCCCAGGCCTCGACAATCAGGATTTTGTAGATAATAAATGTTCAACTTTTAATAAATAATCTTTGTTTTTAGGAGTTGTTGTTACACTACCTCCTTCACATTGAATGAACACATTAGCTTTCAACCTTAATACTGCAGTTTAAGGTTGAAATTAGAAAGGGTTTTCTCCAGAAGTTGCTATCTTTTTAACCGACTTCAAAAAGGAGGAGGTTTACAATTCGTCGAAATCTTTTTTTTTTTTTTTATGTATGTTCCCCGATTACTCGAACACGCGTGGACCGATTTGAAATATTCTTTTTTTGTTTGAAAGGGTATACCTTCTAGTTGGTCCCATTGTCACCGAATCCAGATCTGATGATGGGATCCTGGAGAAATCGAGGGAACTCTTCAAATGTTGTAGGCACAAATGACATTTTTCATTTATTTTCGAAGACTAATCAAGTATTTGCATCTAGTCATGAACATCTTAAGTTGGTGATCTGATGATGGAAGGTACAACTCTTTAGCAATTAGGAGTTGGGGGATAATTCTTTAAGTATAACATATTTCGTGTATTTTGGAAGCTATTTGAGTATTTGCCTTTAGGTGGTCATCCTTTCATGTTGGTGAGCTGATGATGTAAGGTACAACTCCTTGGAGATTAGGAGTTGGGGGATAATTCTTTAAATATAACATATTTCATATATTTTGGAGGCTATTCGAGTATTTGCCTTTAGGTGGTCATAGTCTCATGTTGGTGAGCTGATGATGAAAGGAATAACTCCTTAACGATTAGGGGTTGGAGGATCATTCTTTGTATATAACAAATGTCATACATTTTCGAGATCTATTCAAGTGTTTGCTTAGTAGTTATGACATATCGGTTAGCGGTTAGTGATTCTTAAATAATTTTGGCATGCTAAGTCTGTTACCTTTGAAATTGTTTTTGTATTCATATAAGTTCGCCAGTTCAGGTTTTATGGCCTACTACAGTGCAGTACATTCTAATTATAAGTATTTAGAGCATACTGAATAACGATTTTATATTTACACTACTAAAAAGCAAAAAATAAAATATTTTAAAAATAAAAATAAAACCGCCTTCATAAATTCGCCCGAACTAAAAAGTTAAAAATAATTTTGGTTCCTACTTCTTAGGATTTCCTACCCAAACCTTTAAACCTTTTACCCTATTCATTGAAATAAAACATTATGGCTAGGTACCCTACAGATTTCTTAGAAGTCGGTGCCAAGCCAAATATGTTCACTTTGCGAGTACTTATATGTATTTGATAGAGCTTTATAACTTACTGTCACTCCGGTTATGCTTTCATGAAAATGACTGAGGCAGACCATTCTGTTGATAAAAGCGTAATCGGAGTGACAGTAAGTTACAAAGCTCTATCTAATATATACCTATGAACGTATTCGGCTTGGCACCGACTTCTAAGAAATCTGTAGGGTACGTAGCCATAATGTTTTATTTCAATGAATAGGGTAAAAGGTTTAAAGGTTTGGGTAGGAAATCCTAAGAAGTAGGAACCAAAATTATTTTTAACTTTTTAGTTCGGGCGAATTTATGAAGGCGGTTTTATTTTTATTTTTAAAATATTTTATATCTTTTGGACGCCAATGACTGCTATAACCGCGGGTTCGACGCCAAAACGATACGTTTCATGATGCACAGAGCAATTTCAACCTACATACACATGCGTAAAGTTCATATTCAGTTAACACTTTGGTGACGTGGCGTCTGAGTGACAGCTATTGTATTTGACATGGCATCGAAAATATTAACCCTTCCGAGCCCCAGCTTCATCATATGATGATGGAAGTAAATAAGCACTTCAAATGCCTGGGATTCGATGGGTTAATAAACGTATTAAAAGTAATAAAGACTGTTTTACCTTTAGACAGCCATGGACTGCTAAATTGAACTTTATGCACATTCGTATAGGTATATTGCTCTGTGGGCCATAACTTATAATACCGATCTTTGCCGGCGAAACAACTGCGGTGCCCATATATTATACAGGGTAGGCCCTATAACTAAAGCAGCATTTATTGAAAATGATTGTAAATGTCACTGTCAAGTATTTCGACTGGACATAATGTTTGAGGTACATTACTTGCTTGATTAAGTTTGTTAGAAAATAACAATAAATTTATTTGTAATTCTAATTAATTAATACCATAATGCTTAAGTTACAGGGCCCACCCTGTATTGTATGTTCTTACTTTGTCAGCCTCCATAGCCTAGTTGGTAGTGACCCTGCCTACGAAGCTGGAGGTTCCGGGTTCGAATCCCGGCGAGGGCATTATTTGTGTATTCATTTACCACAAATATTTGTTCCTTGGTCATGGTTGTGTATGTATTTAAGTAGGTATCTATTTATATGTATCTATCTATTATATATATCGTCGCCTGGTACCCACATCACAAGCCTTAATTGAGCTTACCGTGGGACTAGGTCGATTTGTGTAAGATGTCCCAAGATATTTATTTATTACTATTGGAATAAAACAACTGAATATGATGGATTTTTTATTTAGACTTATTTAAGGTGCAGGCCTGCCTCTGCCGAATCCTCCTCTCTGTAACAATAGATAAAATCAATTAGCATAATAATTGTAGTTACATTCACCCTCCGCATACGAGGTGAAAAATGTTTATATGACGTTTCCATAAATTTGGGATCTGGTATACCCCTCCTCGTATGCCGAAGGTTAAACTATTTTTTGAAGGTTTTTGGAG
Organism: Thaumatotibia leucotreta; assembly: GCA_025490895.1. Lineage (NCBI taxonomy): Eukaryota > Metazoa > Arthropoda > Insecta > Lepidoptera > Tortricidae > Thaumatotibia > Thaumatotibia leucotreta. The sequence goes on from JALPQI010020253.1 coordinate 6,320, forward strand.
GTTTATAAAGAGTAAGATTAATAAACTATGTTATTGTTATTCCATGTTCGCTGACAGAGAGGGAAAAGTACGATACGCTACTAAGCGTCAGCGATTAGCAACTTGGCTGAGCAATTGAGCATCCAGAGCAGGGACTGGTATCGGTATTTTCTCCATACAAATAGAACGGTTCTTTTTTCGTTCTTCGGTATATAAATTCTAAGTTAATGGAGTAATTTAAAAATATGACATTGTAAATTACATAAAATATTCAGTAGTAACATAAACAGTATAAAACATTTCAAAATATTGGGCTATTTCGAGGTTTTTGTAAAATAACAGTTCCGGTCCCTGCAACAGAGGCATGGTCAGATATTTCTCAGCAGCCTGTTCGCTCCAATATATATCTAATAGCGACTGTACGCCAAAATACGCCGCCTCGTTGCCAAAGAAATGTCGTGCCCAAACAACAATAGGCATGATGACTGGCAAGTCAAATCAGTATCTTTTTTCGAACTGTCAAAACGATCACCACTATGGAATTTTATATGAAATACTCAAAAGTGACGTCACATTTGAGTACTGCCAAATGACCTACTTATTGAAGTTCTTTTCAATTTATTAAATAGAAGTTCAGTACAAAAATTACTGCAATCTACATCTTAGTAATCATTTATTCGTGTATTATATCGTGCATAATGTTAAATAATTTATTTTAACTACAGTCATCATCCCTATTTGCAAGTAAACTGTCGTCTTTATGCTCTCAAATAAAGGTGCATTTTATCAATATGCTGGTGTGTGTGGCATGTTCTAACTTCTTATCAAGTAGCAGTATAAGGGTTAATGAATTCATTAATTAATTGTACAATAAAATTATACAATTCTGCAGCCAAATACATGTTCATCTTAAACCTTTAAGCCCCTCTACAGATGATAGGATGCCAATTATGTATAGGACATTACATTAACAAGTGTAGCACTACAATTTCTACAACACTTTACCCATTGTAATAAGATATTTATGATTTGATAATTTTAATTTATATTTTAGCAATAGACTACTATCAACCCAAAAGGAAAATGTAGTGACTGTTATTTACAAGGTTTTTCACTACTTAATCTGCTATTTTTACGCACTAGTGGGAGAATTGGTTTATTTCTTGTCAGGTTGAAACTTCGGACCGTCATCTGTACTAAAAAAACGTACGATACACGTGTGAAAAGGAAATTCATAACACGAATTGATTTAAAACACTCCCTTTGGTCGTGTTTTGATTTATCGCCAATCGTTTCGATCTTAATTTTTTCGCACAAGGTGTTTCCTTTTCTCAAGTGCATTGTGCGTCGTGAAAAACAGATGGCCCTCCAAAGTTTTGACTTGACAAGAAATGAACCAGTTCATGCACTGGCACGTAAAAAAGCACAATCTTACTGAAATACACATTTTAACTAATTTTAAATTAATTTTAAGGGTTTAGTCATTTTCAGAATCTGCCAATTAAGTAAAGAACTGTGAACCCTTTGACGCCCAAGGGTCTCAAGGGAATATGTTTACTGTCTCAATCTGAGAATTTAATCTTACAGTTTTGTAATAAAGGCTAGCTGTGCCTACTTATGGGACTAAATGTGTTTTATGATGGTTTAGTTAGTTTTAGACAATTTTCCAAATAATTTTAATTTCAAGCACATTTCCAAATATCATGTGGAAATTACATTGTTACTATCCTACAAAGTTTGATTAAGCACAAGACAAATATCAGAAAACCACATAATTTAACTCTTGCCATTCTCACATAATGTACATGTGGTGGAAAATATAATAATAAATTCCCTGTATCTTATAAAGGGTTCAGCTCTCACTTATACAAATCTTAATAAGACTATCATAATTAAAATTTATTCTATTACACCTATTGTTCATTTATGTCAATATACATCAGAAGGTTATTAATGTATAATCCTACTTGGGTCAGAGTATAGCAAAGGGGGCGCGGGACTTAAAAATTTTTTGATGGAGGTGGTGTCATTACGACACGTATTTTTTATGATGCTATCGTATAGAGGACGCTAAAATAAGCATGTTTTGTATGGACAACTTTTCTTTAAACTTGATAATTACAAAGATATTGGCTCCTAAGTAAAATTTGGTTTTGGTGAACAAGTTTTCTGGGTTGCAAAAAAAAAAAATAACCTCGAAGACTAAGGCGGGAGCAAAGCTCCCGCCTTAGTCTTCTAACCTAACCTATCCGAGTCGGATCTGCCCCGGAAGGTTTTGTTCGCTCGCTTCGCTCGCTCACGCTGCAGATTTGATCCCCATACATTAGTAATTTTCAAGAGCCAATATCTTGGTAATTATCAAGTTTAAAGAAAAGTTGTCCATACAAAACATGCTTATTTTAACGTCCTCTATACAATAGCATCATAAAAAATACATGTCATAATGACACCACCTCCATCAAAAATTTTCTAAGTCCCGCGCCCCCTTTGCTATACCCCAACCCCTACTTGTACTACTTAATTGTAATCTATTAATAAATAAAACATGAATTTTTAAAGACAGTATTTATGTTTTAAGATTTTGATCAGAATGAAAGATTAATCTTGAGACTTATTGATGACAACAATGTATGAGGTGAAAGTGCTGTAGGGTTTTTGAAAACATAGAACCTATGTTGCTGCTATCAATATATATGACAAGAACTTACGAATTCGACATCAGCGGAGCCAGGGCCGACGTCAGCCTTCTTGTCGTGCGGCGCGCCACCGGGGGCGGTGGGTGCGCGGCGGTAGGCGGAGCGGTCCTCGGCGGCGCGCGCCGGCGCGTCGGGGCGGCCCACGGCGCCGCGCCGGACGGTCTCCGTGCGCACCGACCGCTTCAGGGTAGCGGGCACAATTTCGGGGGGCAGGTGCAGGAATATCCGCAGGTATTCGATACCCTCGTTTGTGAGGTACCTGGAATGTACATTTGAATGTTTATATTACAATTTTTTCACACTTCCACCTCCTAGAGATCCAAAATCGATAGTGTTCAACAGCAACAGAATTTTCTTACATCCAAATAAGTTGTCCTACTGCAAGGTACAGTGCAAAAAAATATAAAATATGTCTTATGATATGAAGTAGCAATCTAGACCATGACACACGCTGAGTGGCAACCTTTTTGGTGTGTTTATAATTTCATCAATGTCTTTGTAAGTGTAAGTATTTAATAGCCAAATAAATATTATTCTATTCTATTCTATTCTTAAGTACTAAGCTAAAAACATGTTAAAGATAGGTAGAGAATAAACTCTGTCGAAATATCGATTACTGAAGAGTATTACTACGAGGGTTTGGGGAACTTTATATTAGATATGATTTTTAAGTAGTTTTCATTCATTTCAGAATGATATATCCACTGAAAGTAAGAATATACAAATTTAAACTTAATTAAAGTAAATCTTACCAGTAGAAATGCCTCCACGCAAACTGTTCCTTCACATAACCTCTGGATTTGAGAGACTGCATAGCTTTGATCACCTGCAGGTTGGGGATCTTCTCCAAGTCGGGGTGTTTGGGGGCATGGTAGTCCTTCTTGGCTACCATGACACCCTCTTTGAATAAGTATTCATAGATTGCGACACGGTTTGTTTTTGGCATCAACATCTTGACGGCCTGTCTGTAAAACAAGGGCGAGATAGGGCTTAGAGGTTATAAACATAGAACACGAATAATATGGTATTGTCACAAAATCACTGAGACGGATCACAATCAAGTTGACAAAATGTCGATTTACAAAACGTATTTCATTACTATTATCTGATTAAATAAATAAATTTGGATTTATATTCCGGATTTGTACCTTTCGCCAACTTTGACAAACAGAAAAGAAACCACAGATAATCGAAGAAATACAATTGATGATGACATTACGAAGTTGATTTGCAAAGCATGCTTTGATCTTACAAAAATTGAGAAATTTAAAAATTCTGTGCTATTTTATCAGACGTCTTACTATATATATATCCTAAAATGTATAATTGTGCTCAATTGTAATATTACTTTTAGTAAGTATGTTAGTCAAATGCTCTTAATATTTAAAAGTATAATCCAGCTTTCTGTTTTAGCTACACTCGTGAACGTAATATTTTCAATGTATCTGTTATCTGTGGATCTGTCAAATGTCAATGTCATGTCATGTCAACTTGTCAGGCGATCTAGGCTTCGCTTTGCAGTGCTGTGTGTTTGCTTTTTTATTGTAATTTAAGTATAGTGTCAAGGATTATAGATAAAGTTTGCATATGGTTACTTATACGCCAGCGTAGTCTTAAGACAAAATGGATTTCCAAAATAGACCGGGCGGTAAAACCGGCGGAGGCGGGGTAGCATCATGGTCCGAGAGCAACAGAGATCGACGCGAAAGACTCCGGCAACTTGCCTTGGAGACTATCGACTTAAACAAAGATCCCTATTTTATGAAAAATCACTTGGGTAAAACATTTAAATATTTTATTGTCTATAATTATTATAATTAAATAGTTAATCTTTCCTTTGACTATATACTTAAAACAGCAACTATCTTGTTGAAAGTAGATATGCTTGGGATATCTCCAGTTAAAACTTAACTTTTCATGAGTCTCACTTGGACGTAGTTTATCGAAAAAAATCCACCCTCTGAAATTTGTCATCAATGACTTGACCACTTAACTTTGATTATTTTACAGGATCATATGAGTGCAAACTTTGCTTAACCTTACACAACAATGAAGGGAGTTACTTAGCTCACACCCAAGGCAAGAAACATCAAGCGAATCTTGCTCGCAGAGCTGCCAAGGAGGCTAAAGAAGCACCTCAGCAGCTGGCCCCGGAGAAGCCAAGGATTGAGCCTAAGAAGTTTGTGAAGATTGGACGGCCTGGGTACAGAGTAACCAAGCAGAAGGATCCAGAAAATGGACAACAGAGCTTGTTGTTCCAAGTGGATTATCCTGGTATGATTAATATTTAAATAAATAAAAATGTAATGAAGTAATACTTTTATCAAAAATTTAAATGTGTTTATTTGATCTAACCTAGTTCTATGATTTGTATTTTTACTTGCAGAAATTGCTGAAGGTGTCCAACCCAGACACCGCTTCATGTCAGCCTATGAACAAAAAATTGAGCCCCCAGACCGCAGGTGGCAGTACTTGTTGTTTGCAGCAGAGCCATACGAGACAATTGCCTTCAAGGTCCCGAGCCGAGAAGTCGAAAAACATGACTCCAAGTTCTGGACCCATTGGAACAAGGATACCAAGCAGTTCTTCTTGCAGTTTGCCTTCAAGATGGAAGCATTACGCATGCCACCTCCTCCCCCTAAAATGTGGGAGAACCATGGGATGCGGCTACCTCCTCCACCAGGAGCACCGATGATGGGAGTGCCACCACCACCTCCTTTATTACCTGTTCCTCCACCACCACCTTCCATGTAGAATATAGTGTGATTACAATAAATATTTGGAAACTTTTATGTATGAATTTATTTCACCAATATTTGTCTATATATATTTATTTTGTCGTGTAAACCAATAGCCAAAAGTAGATAGTGTAAATAAGAATAAGAATAAGATTTCTACAATAAATGGCAGTTTTTTAATAGGACTTGTATCATTATTACTATTATAGTTGAGTAATTTATTGAGATAAATGGTCTGAACATTGTAGTTACCATACCATTTAGATCTTTGGAATTTGTACTCTGTATCATCAGAAAAATTGCTTCTCTTAGTCTACCATGGCTTGTAATAAATATACTAGTAATAGTCATAAAATCAGAGTTCCTTTCACCTCATAGGCATAGGGGTATACCGATTAGGTATTTAGAGTAAAATGTTGAACCTATAATGGGGCATGTTTTTTTTGCATGCATGGGGTATGTTGGAAGAAGGTCGCTTACAACATGACATTGTTCTATTAAGCTGAAAATGTTAAGTGAATTTGGGTTCAGTAATCATTCATTCATAACTTGACTAACAAGTCAGATTGGTGTTACTTCTTTGTATACACCAATTCGGCTCAAACAATAAACCAAACTACTTACCATCTTTATTCTAACAGAGTGCAGACATAAGTAATATACGTTTTTTACTGATATTCAACATAATCATTATAGATATTACAAAAACTGAACGTAAATACCGTGTAGCGGAACGTAATTTAACGGTTTCTGCAAGAAAAATAATAATACTCCCTTTTCCACCCCTCTCCTTGCCCTTGTCTACAATTTGGCGCGCGTTCGTTCGCCCAACGGACGGACGGAGCGTTGAGATTGTATTGTGTGTACGTTTGAGACTAATGTTATTGCATTTTACATAGTTTTTTGTTATTTATTCGTGAAAGTTTATATTTAAAAAAATGTTCTCCAAAGCCAAAAGATTCGAACCATTATGTGAGTATGAAATTTATATATATTTTTTAAGAAATTTACTCAGGCGATTGAATGCTTTTGTTTTTTTATATTATACGTACGTAATAATAATAATCTTGAATGCACGGGTTCTTTAATTAATAATTAATTCATTCCATTCACGGTAACGCACATCCATCACATTTGTTTATAAAAATTGAACATAATTACAACATTTTGAGTAATTTAGATACCTAGTTGGAATAATCTCATTTATTTCATTCCATTTATATTTTAATAATTATCATTATAATTTTCTACATGTACTGCGATCATGTCGCCTATTTTTTGTACTTATTGCAAAAGTTCTTTGATTCTATTTATCCCATTGGGTACAAAAGGAATTATTTATGATATGATGATAGGGTACGAAATACCTAATATAATTTCAAAAGGATATATAATATATAAGAGCGTTTATGAGTTCTATGATTCTTAAAAATATTCCAAAAGGAAAATCGTTTGTATCCTTCCACTCATGTTTCTCGTTCATGTTTAGGTAATCGTTTACTCAATCGTAAGACATAACTACAGGGTGATTTTTTTTATACACCGTAAATTTTTTTGGGTTAATTCTGAGGTCGTTTTGATGAACTTTTACTATGGGACTGAAAATGAATACTAGAAAAAAAAAGTGATTTCAGATCTCAAGGGTTTGTATGGAACATCAGTTTTGTTTTCTCGAATTGGATGTCGGTCCCATAGTAAAATTTTATCAATATGACCTCAGAATTAACCCTCTGAAATTTGAATGGTGAATAAAAAATCACCCTGTAAGTATATTAAACCAATAATTAACATTTCAACTATTGTCCAGCACTCAAAAACCAAACAAAAGAAACAAAGCAACCGGAGCCTGAAAAACTAAAGTCAACCAAGCTGCCCGAGCCAGAGAAAGTGAAGCCTGTGAAGGCACCAGCCGTTGCGAGTAAACCCAAGCCTACTGTTACACCAGCGAAGACGAAGATCAGCAGCGATGTGCAATCCCAGTGCAGCTCCATACCAAGCGTCAAGTCTTTCCTTACTGTAGGATATTCAATTTTAATCTGAATTTACTTTTCCTTGGCTTTTCTGCAAATCAACATACTATTGATTTGAATTTATTAAGAAACTAGTGGAAAAATATTTAAGTATTTATTTATTAAACAGGCAGGCAGCAGTAACAACTGATGATGTCTGTATCTGGATTTCTTCAATAATTGTTATATTATTGTGCAATAGTGAAACTTTACAGCTAAGGCCTAATTTCGATGATGCAGATAATTCTTATGAAACTCAATTTCAAAAGTAAATGCATATATGTTATGTCCATTGGTTTTCTGTAGAATAATTGTATTAATAGTGCAAGCAGAATTGAATTGAAGTTACCTACTTACCACAAAAATTAAATACAATCATCATTTTATTACAGCCAAAACCTGTCACAAATAAAAAAATTGTCAAAGCTCCATCTAGCCTTAAAAAACCCTTGCAACCAACACAAAAGCCAAGTGGCAACAAAAATGAAACTTGTAAGGTGGGCACTGAAGACATCATCAAAGCACAGGAAGCTGAAATAAGGTATTCTTATTATGATATTTAAATATTCAGCGTATTGGGATACCCACGTATTTAAGTCGATGATTGGTTCACATGTTTGGACCCATTAAGAGGATCCAGCTCAGGAGTAACTTAGTTGCTAAATATTTTAATGTTTGCGTCTCATATTATTCTCTTTTTAATATTCTTGTATTTCTATCTTGTTAATGTTTTGGAAAAAGTACTTCATTACGTTTATTGCTATCCTTTTAGGAACAAGGATTATACTATTGATGAGTATAACAAACAAATAGAAGAACTAAAAACAGAAATTGCCAATTTACAAAAACAAATGAAAGAAGCTACTAAAAGTGTTAACAATCCTGACAATCTGAACAAACAGTTCTCTGAAATATCTCTCAAAGATGATAAAGAAACTAGAGCCAAAGATAATGTTAATGAAAATATTGCTAATGATAACATAGAAATTATTGACGAATATGAACTCAAAATTGCTGAGATTGAACTACTCTGTGAAAAATTGGAACAAGAAGTAAGCAGCAAACAGGTAGAGCTGACATCTCTTGAAGAAGTCATAACAATCAGAGATAGTTTATGCCAGGATCTTCAAGAGAAGCTAAGTAATATGGAAACTGTTTTGGAAGAAACTAGGTCTAGACTTGAAATGGTCAAAGGTCATCATGCCTTAGCTTTAGAAGCGAATGAAAGCATTCGGCGAGAGTATAAGGCAGAACTTGAAAGTCTGAAATCCAAATTTGAAGAAGAAAAGCAAGCTATCACATCCCGGTCTAAAACTGAACAAGACAGCATTAGAGAACATTACAGCATTATCATAGAGACTCTAAAACATCAGATGGCTAAAGATAAAAATGAAATGTTAAACGATTTGCAACAACAACTTGCCAATAAAGACAATGAGATGAAAGCAAAACTTGAACAAATTGATGAAGCTACTCATGAGAAACTTAGGCTTTGCGAGATTCAGTTTGAAGAGCGTAGTCGGTCCATACAAGAGCACTGGGCTCAACAACAAGAGAAAATATTCTCGTTAGAAAATGAAACCAAAGACCTAAAGTACAGTATTAGCGTGATGGAACAGAAAAACCAATATTTACAAAGAGATTATGACGCCATTAAAAAGCAGTGCGAAATCTTGAAGTCTGAAAAAGAGAGCATACTTGAAGAGGCTAATGAGCTAAAAGATGAAACGAAAAAGAAATTAATCGATTTTGAGAATGAAATCAATAAACTTACAGTTGAAGTAGACAAGACTAGTAAAGAGAAACATCAGTTTGAGATGTCTCTGTCAGTTACTAGAGATATTGTTCAAGTTCTCACAATGCGGCTTCGCGAGTCTGACAATGAATTGGAACATTTAGAAGAGAAAGTTAAATCTTTGACTGATTCTAAAGAGGCGCTCGAAAATGAACTTTCTACATACAAAAGTTCTTTAAATAACGCTTTATTGGAATGTAATGAATATAAAGAAGCCTTGGTGAATATCCTCAAGTCGAAAGCAGCATTAGCCAAAGAACACACGCGAATAATGGAGCATAATGTAACGCTTATTGAGAGTTTGCAGAATGTAGAGAAAGAAGCGTATCGAGAGCTGGGAACTATACAGAGTGAGCTGATTGAGGATGTTGAGATGCTGAAGAAGGAGTCCAAATCTCAAATTAAAGTTTTACAAGATGAGGTGAGTAAGAGTATCGTAAAGTTTGTAAGTAAGCTTGTAGGTATTTGTTGAGTGGCGTTCTGGCGTTGATATTTTTGATAATGCACAATCACTATAAGGTTTCTTTTTTACAAAGCAGGCTGCGTTTGTTTGCGGGCAGAGCATTCATGAGTTAAAAAATTGTGAAATATTCGTAAACTCCTAAAATATAAAAATGTTGTTTTGAAAATTTTTTAAAGCTTTAAAATTTGTAAAAATAACCGGCTAAGAGCATGTCGGACCATGCTCACTGTAGAGTTCTGAAGTTGTTCAAAAACAGCCGAAAAAGGGCCGATTTGTTCGAAATAGTTTTATTGTAAAGCATTTTTTATAAGCGTACTATTCATGTACTTTTAAAAAAGAATATATATTTTGGATTCACGGATCGACGATACTCCACACCATAGGTTATATAGCCTCCTGCCGCCCAGACAATAAAATTTGCCAATGAATTTTGAAGTAATAATGTAGGAAATAGAATAGAATTTCTTTTGTTTAAGGAAACCTTTTAATAGGCCTCTGGGCTGCAGGAGGATAGAGCAATATTTGTTTAGCGCAGACGTGTCGCTTAAAATGTTCAAATTTATTATTTGTATTAAATACAAATTATCGTAAAGTATCCTTTCAGTGCATAGAGTGAAGATACGTTTTACAAAAGCAAAGAATCGCGTACTTCTGACTTACACCTGAGGCCCTATCGCGAACCACGAACGAAGTGTGGCCTCCCTGTCGCATTTATTTACGAATTCACGAGTGCAAGAGAGAAACACTTCGTGATTCGCGGTAAGGCCTCATGCCTCGGCCTCGACATTGGTCTAAGGCGACTAGCGGCGAGCGAATCCATAAGTTGGAGCGGGATGCCGATATGGGTATGAGAGGGAGTACCATACGTTTTCCGCCTTAGACCGATGTCGTGGCCGCGGCGTCAGTGTTGAGTGGAGTGAGCGTCTGTGATATTGAAGTAAAAATGGGTGTTTATAAGGTGGAGAAGAAGCGGGCACTGTGCACGCTGGCCACCGAGCACGCGGCGGCCGCCGCAGCCGGGGCCGAGGCCGCGCGGGCGCTTCTAGCACAGGCCGCCGCCGAACTCGCCCGGAGCGACGCCGAGAACCAGCGCTTGCAGTCACAGGTACACTATAGTCTGTGTGCGGCGGCCGGGGCCGAGGCCGCCGCCGAACTGGCCCGGAGCGACGCCGAGAACCAGCGCTTGCAGTCACAGGTACACTATAGTCTGTGTGCGGCGGCCGGGGCCGAGGCCGAACTGGCGCGGAGCGACGCCGAGAACCAGCGCTTGCAGTCACAGGTACACTATAGTCTGTGTGCGGCGGCCGGGGCCGAGGCCGCCGAACTCGCCCGGAGCGACGCCGAGAACCAGCGCTTGCAGTCACAGGTACACTATAGTCTGTGTGCGGCGGCCGGGGCCGAGGCCGCCGAACTGGCGCGGAGCGACGCCGAGAACCAGCGCTTGCAGTCACAGGTACACTGTAGTCTGTGTGCGGCGGCCGGGGCCGAGGCCGCCGAACTGGCCCGGAGCGACTCCGAGAACCAGCGCTTGCAGTCACAGGTACACTGTAGTCTGTGTGCGGCGGCCGGGGCCGAGGCCGCCGAACTGGCCCGGAGCGACGCCGAGAACCAGCGCTTGCAGTCACAGGTACACTATAGTCTGTGTGCGGCGGCCGGGGCCGAGGCCGCCGCCGAACTGGCCCGGAGCGACGCCGAGAACCAGCGCTTGCAGTCACAGGTACACTATAGTCTGTGTGCGGCGGCCGGGGCCGAGGCCGCCGCCGAACTGGCCCGGAGCGACGCCGAGAACCAGCGCTTGCAGTCACAGGTACACTATAGTCTGTGTGCGGCGGCCGGGGCCGAGGCCGAACTGGCGCGGAGCGACGCCGAGAACCAGCGCTTGCAGTCACAGGTACACTATAGTCTGTGTGCGGCGGCCGGGGCCGAGGCCGCCGAACTCGCCCGGAGCGACGCCGAGAACCAGCGCTTGCAGTCACAGGTACACTGTAGTCTGTGTGCGGCGGCCGGGGCCGAGGCCGCCGAACTGGCCCGGAGCGACTCCGAGAACCAGCGCTTGCAGTCACAGGTACACTGTAGTCTGTGTGCGGCGGCCGGGGCCGAGGCCGCCGAACTGGCCCGGAGCGACGCCGAGAACCAGCGCTTGCAGTCACAGGTACACTATAGTCTGTGTGCGGCGGCCGGGGCCGAGGCCGCCGCCGAACTGGCCCGGAGCGACGCCGAGAACCAGCGCTTGCAGTCACAGGTACACTATAGTCTGTGTGCGGCGGCCGGGGCCGAGGCCGCCGAACTCGCCCGGAGCGACGCCGAGAACCAGCGCTTGCAGTCACAGGTACACTATAGTCTGTGTGCGGCGGCCGGGGCCGAGGCCGCCGAACTGGCCCGGAGCGACTCCGAGAACCAGCGCTTGCAGTCACAGGTACACTATAGTCTGTGTGCGGCGGCCGGGGCCGAGGCCGCCGCCGAACTGGCCCGGAGCGACGCCGAGAACCAGCGCTTGCAGTCACAGGTACACTATAGTCTGTGTGCGGCGGCCGGGGCCGAGGCCGCCGAACTGGCCCGGAGCGACGCCGAGAACCAGCGCTTGCAGTCACAGGTACACTATAGTCTGTGTGCGGCGGCCGGGGCCGAGGCCGCGCGGGCGCTTCTAGCGCAGGCCGCTACCGAACTGGCCCGGAGCGACGCCGAGACCCAGCGCTTGCAGTCACAGGTACACTATAGTCTGTGTGCGGCGGCCGGGGCCGAGGCCGCGCGGGCGCTTCTAGCGCAGGCCGCTACCGAACTGGCCCGGAGCGACGCCGAGAACCAGCGCTTGCAGTCACAGGTACACTATAGTCTGTGTGCGGCGGCCGGGGCCGAGGCCGCCGAACTGGCCCGGAGCGACGCCGAGAACCAGCGCTTGCAGTCACAGGTACACTATAGTCTGTGTGCGGCGGCCGGGGCCGAGGCCGCGCGGGCGCTTCTAGCGCAGGCCGCTACCGAACTGGCCCGGAGCGACGCCGAGAACCAGCGCTTGCAGTCACAGGTACACTATAGTCTGTGTGCGGCGGCCGGGGCCGAGGCCGCCGAACTCGCCCGGAGCGACGCCGAGAACCAGCGCTTGCAGTCACAGGTACACTATAGTCTGTGTGCGGCGGCCGGGGCCGAGGCCGCCGAACTGGCCCGGAGCGACGCCGAGAACCAGCGCTTGCAGGCACAGGTACACAGTCTGGCTAGTAACTTAACCCCCTTATTCATAAACCTATCGCCTTAACCGTTTCAGTCCGGATGACACGCCAGGCGTGTCATGAATGTTTTTAACGAATGGCGTATAACACGATAGGCGTGTCATCTTATTCTATGGCGTAAGGCACAAGGCGTATCATGAAAAAATTGTTCGCCGCCATAGATAAGTTTTTGAAAATGGAACACGCAACGAATCGGTTAATAGTACCGAGAGGTGTCATCCCGCCGCTACAAATACATGCCGCGTTGACCGAAATCGGTCTCAATCAGTAGATACCCACGCCACGAAGCGGACACTTATATCATCATCATCAGCCTATGACAGTCCACTGCTGGACGACCTGGACGTAGGCTTCTCCTATTAACTATGCGTATAAAGGCATTAGGAGGTAAATACCCATAATCGTCACGCTGGGCAAACGGATTGGCGATCGCAGTAATGTGTCCAGTATGATGACGCTACCGCCCATCATCAATCTTTTATCAAATAATAGTCAGTGACACTTCAATCCCTTAGTCGACTCTTACGACACCCGAAGGAGGAGCTGGGGTGGTGACAAATGTATTCTTATTGCCGTCACCACACGGCGGACACCTTTATACAGGATGGAAATTCATTTTGGGTCAGAGAGGGCAGCTACCGGATTCAGAGTAGCTACGCGAAAATGTTCTTAGAAGACCTTCCCTCGATTTTAAATTAATGAAAATTGGCGTTTACAGATTTTAGAAAAAACATACAGGGTGCGGGAAAATGGTCATTTTTGACAAACTTTTTTTTTATGCTAATCGATCCTGTCTCTGTTTGGGATCAAAAGCTTGTATGAGACCAAAAAAAAATTTTTCTGCTAGAAAAGCCGCAAATTGAAATTTAAAATATCCATACAAATTGTATGAAAATTTTAATAATTTTTTGACGCTTAAGTTTTTTTACGCCAATCCATTCCATTCCTATCCAGTACCAATAGTTTAATAGGGGGTCAATTTACGGCAACATACAAAATAGCCAAAAAAAATTAAAAACTGTTTTCATACATTTACTATGGGAAACAAGTGAAACTTTAATTATTTTATATGCAGTATGATTGTTAAAAGACAATATAGACTTATTATCGGGCCCCGGCGAACTAAGCAGCGGCGTAATGCCCACGCGTTAAATATCTTTTGAGACTGAATAAAAGCCGTAAATGTGTAGATAATTTAAACGAAATATTAAATTTGATATTTTATAACTTTTTTATATAGCCAGCCCATCACATCACATCCTTAAAATGTTGCCAGTTATAAAATTTACACCCAGTATTATTATTACTTATTTCAAAAACCGACGGGAAGTTGTCGGTTTTCTCGAATAAATAATGATAATCTCAGCCTAGGATAAAATAACTCTAGTGCCAGTTTTTTTAAGAGTACATTGTGCTTCAAGGGAGGTAAGTACTGAATTACGAACGAGAGTGTTAGAAGCCCGATACCGTAGGCGGAGGGCTTTTAATGACTCGAGTTAGTATTCCGCTTACCGACCGTGCTGCTTACAATGTTTTTCATCACACTTGCCCACAAAAAATAACTTTTAAGACAACATACTATTAAATGAAATGACGTACTGAAATTTCTATTACTCCCTAGCGAATTTCACTTTTCTATTACTCCCGCTACGCATGCAAGCAATGGCGCGCTTGGACAGCGTGATGAAAAAATAGTAACAATTATTAGTTCCCCCAAACAATTATACTATAACCAGAGATTATTTAGTTTAAGTAGATATATCAGCACCATACATTAAAATGCATCCACCTGAAATGTCGTCACTACTAGACGGCGCCACGGTTGTTCGTGAGCATGGCATACAGATGGCTCTAAAACAGTATATACACTACCTTTGTTGTTCGTCCATTGGCACAGATGGCTCTGAAACAGTATACACTACCTTGCCACGAACGAAACGCATGATCACTTGTAACACATAGCATATTTTGCCGTACCACGATATAGGGAGGTTGGTAATGTGGTTCATGCGTTCGGCTGTGAAGCAGAGGTACCAGGTTCAAATCCTAACTATACACGCTGAAATGTTCTTTTATTTCTTTTTTTTCAAACTTTGTTTTTTTATTTTTTTGTTGCGCATAATCTTTGATTTTGTAAAAACAGTGTTTACAAGGTGCAAACGGGCGGGTTTTTATTTTGTTGTCGTTTTATAAAATTTTCCATATATCGCTCCTCCTGTAAAAAACTGTCATAACACAAAAAATGCAAAAATTAACTAATGATACAAGATAAATCCATTTTTTTTCTTTATAATCTACAAAAACGCCATATCCTTAATTCAAAAATTCGCGGTCAGAGGGCACTTGTGTCGGTTTGATCCGGAGCTATATTCACACTCCACCAATCTACAACAGTGCCATAACAGAGCTTGCCGCAGTCGGACGCGTGTCGGTGCGGGTGTAAACCGTCATAAGCTGTTATGCGACTTTATTGCAGGTAA
Organism: Thaumatotibia leucotreta; assembly: GCA_025490895.1. Classification (NCBI taxonomy): domain Eukaryota; kingdom Metazoa; phylum Arthropoda; class Insecta; order Lepidoptera; family Tortricidae; genus Thaumatotibia; species Thaumatotibia leucotreta. The sequence continues at coordinate 21,704 of JALPQI010020253.1, forward strand.
GTGCACGCACTGTTCCATATAATTAATCTGTACAAAACTGTTGTAAGTCAGAATATGACTCTTTTTGTTTAACGATTTAGTTGTGTTTTCTAATACTGAATGTAAAAAAAAGTCATATCACAGGTTATGTCATTTTTTCATAGAGTAAAACATTTTTTTCGTTTGTGTCTATTGCAGTATACAGTCATATCATATGTTATGTCACTTTTTTGCATTAGTCAATCATACGTTGTGTGTTCACTTTATGATCGTTTTTCGTAGAAATTGTTGTAATCCTAAACGATTTATTTAATCTCAATAAATGTGATAATTAAGGTTGATAAAAAAGACACAATGTGCCTATGATTATAATTTTTAAATACCTAGGAGTTTACTGATCTCAAAATTTCATTAAGACTTATATTGGTAACATTGTGATATTGTTAGTGCCTTACAATTACCCACCACAAGTCTCTTTAGACTTATTTATACCCCCATTTAAGAAAAGAATTTTGTAAAAAAAAATACCGCTAGAGTGTTGGATTGTGATTATTATAATTTTGATGGTAATTTTTATAGGTATTATTATATAAAAGTCTTTTTTCCAAATGTGAAACACTGTCATAACATATGACTTTTTTCAGTAAATAAAATAAATAAAAATGATAATGTATCACAACCCATTTTTTATTTAATTAACCTAATAGTTAAGTAAATTTTACAGTAGTGTGAAAATTAAAAATAATTGTAAGTATTACCATACATTCACAAATTAATCGAATACCGAAATAAAAACTTTAAATGCAATTTTCTCGAAATACGTTTTTTTGTG